>NTHP01000203.1:583899-594035 GCA_003416845.1 Oplegnathus fasciatus | reverse complement strand
TTTTGGAAATCTGTTGTGCAAGTTGTTGACACAAGTGGACTTGAAATAAACGATCAAAACAAATGACTCCAGCCTCCACCTTGATATTCTTACAGCATTCATCAGTAATGTCGGCTGTTAAAAGCATGCATCTGCAAATCACGTGCAAAGCTTAAACACTCGCAGAAAGTCTAACGGGATGGAACAAACTGGGCAACTGTCCAATGGCAAACTTAGTTTCACCTCCACTGACATTCGGGCTTAAAGTAATTTGCTGGGAATCACTCACGCATCCGCTGCGGAGTGAGTTTCTCTTTCCTTACAACATCAGCAGCAAAGAATTCCAAGGCCAATGCATTGAAAGGTCACAGCCGTGAATGTCTTCCAACCAAATAAATTCTGAATTTTGGCAGCAAAACATAAGACATGAGAGCTTCACAAGCTGCTACATGATAGACAATTGAAAGAGACGTTGAACTATGTACTACTGACTTGTTTTCAAAGTTGTGATCATGATATCATGTGGCAGTTTGGGAAAGTTATGCTCTTTATATGCTCTTTATAGAGCAGTGGCAGCAATCACATTTACAACATTTGTTTTCAGTTTTTTATCCCTGAAGGCAAAGACCAGGATATTCCTAACTCACAATTTCTCTGGTTTATAAAAGCATGCAGACCAACAGCAACCTGAGGAACCCCTAAACTGAACCTTCTGTTCGTCAGTACCAGCAGCAACACAGTTACAAAGGGCTTATTCTTTTTCCTATTTACAGGCCCCGGTTCATTCATGGTTCAAGATTTTTATGAACAAAATGTGCCCAATTTTTCAAACTGATTTAATGAGCCACTGTGTGTTACTGGTTTAAGTTATTCCCTGAAACAATGGTCAGGTAAAGGATGGCTTTCCCCCTTCCAACAAAATCCAACAGGTTACACAACATGTAGCTGTTACAGCACTTAACTGCAACAGGGGCTGTAAACACACTCTGCTTTCTGTCATTCTGCTGACTCAGGGTAAAAATCTGCCAGAATGAGTGTGGCTGTCATCTTGACCGTCAGCTATGGGGCATAATTCACTTAATCAGCCCCACTGAGAAAACACATGTGAAACAGCACACGGTGCAATTAGTGTGCTGCCGGTGAGGAAAGAGTAACAGCACTATACATGCTGCACACAAAGGAGCAAGCGTGTTTGCACACATATATGTGAGGTAAGGCACGCAGGTCCATTTACGCCTTTGACATATAAATGCACACACAAACACAAACGAATATACTGTAGATAAAAGGTCAACAACATAATGCTCTGTAATTACCTCAGCATGAGCAGCCATCACTCTTAATAGAGTGTACACATGTGTTATATCTCTCTTGGGAATAGGTAACAAAACTAAATAGGTCTGAGCACAAAAAACAATGTGCAGTACTTAATTGTTAACATTCTTACTTCCTCTCTTACTTGCTAACTCTTCTTTTCTTCCATTACTTTGAAACTTTATTTCCTTTATTATTTGTTGTTAACTTTTTATTCCTTATTCCTTATTCCTTTATTCCATTTCCTTTTCATATTAATTCTTCTTCCTTTTCTACTTGCCTTTTTGATAGAGATCTAAATCCCTAATTAAATGTGCTCAAATTGCCCAGCTTTACTCAGACACTGGCGGTGAAATCAGCCTGAAAAGATTTTCCCAAACAGGAAATTGCAGCCTTGTGAAAGATTAATTCCTGCTTTTTACTAAGTTCATATGTGTTGCCTATTTAAAATGGGAAAGCATAGTGGAGAGGAAGTGGTTAGATCCACTCATGGGATAATAATCTCCATTTATTTCAAATAAAGTCTCATTAACTGTCAACATTAAAAGATCATATTTTGGCTTGATGTGAACTGACTGCATTCAAAATCTCTGCTTTTACTTTTTCCTCTGGATTGGATTCAAAGTTGATCAGTTAGCAGGCCGCAAAATCTGTGCTCAATCTTGCCTCTGCTTTTCTCTCTTCCCGTTTTGCCCCTCTCTTTCATCCCTACATTTTCCCTTATTACATGTGTCTCCCTCTACATTTCTTCTCCCTCTTTTCTTCCTTCCCCTTGCTCTTTTAAACTGCATCTTTTACCCTGTCTGACTTCACCAGCTGCCATCTAATGACTGAGGTTTAGCCCGGAGCGTCGGAGCTGACAACAAGGCTTGATTTCAAACCGCCACAAACCGAACTTGTGATGGAAACTTCTTCCCACAACCAACAGAGAGAGAGCAGGACCACCAGGCAGCTAAACTCCGATAATCGCTGCGCTGCGTCTACATTTAACTTCACTCGACACAATTGGATGTGTTTCAGGACGATGAGCCACAGAACCGCAGATCTCTATTAATGGCACTCATGAGTTCAAATGATCGCACATAGCCATTCGCACACAAACATATACTGAGACCCAACTGATGCACACGCCACACACAGGCATGTAATCCCTCCCAGATGCATGGCCTGATGGGGAGCATGTTCCAGAGAGAGATGACAGCTCTGAACCATCCATCTGACCTGATAACTGGTGCCGGAGACAGAACGCAGAAGAGGATGCGACCCGAGGGTAAGTCTTAATTAATTGTGTGCCATGTGTATGTGTGTGTTTAAATTTATGGCTGTCATTTATGGGGATGTGTGGTTCTGTGGTGTGGCCATTCATGCGACCAAAGAAACATGGCGACCAATTGCAGCAAATGGAAATCTCCTGCCTGTGTATGTACATGTTTACGTGTGTACATACTTGTGCATATGAATCTGTGGCCGTGTTAAAAGTAATAAGACAATGAAATGCTGCAGAGAGAAATGCTGCTGTTGGTAACAACAATAGTAAATGTAGCCTAATGTTCTGTCTCCTATCTTTTCTGTCACTAACAACAACAAATAAATTAATAAATAAAATAATCAGTTTTTAAAGTAATATATAATGACCTGATTAGCGGAATATCTGATGTTAAATGCTGAATACTGTTTAATATTACTTTATAAAATCATATTCTAATGTAACTGAACAGTTTTGGCCTGTACATAGATGTTAAACTCCATCATCCTTTTTAATGCCCTTGACAGCAGTAACTCACTAAAATGATCTGAGGAAATAACTGCTGTGGTCGACCAAAGATTTAAAAAGATGCAAAATATCTGTCAACACGGGCCATCTGTGTGCTATTATCACTCATGGTCTTCATGAACATTATCTAGCAGTCATAAATGCACAATAGGCACTAAAGTTAAGGAATTGAATGATGATTTCAACTTGTTNGCATAGATTTGTGTCTGAATACCAGCCACAAGAGAAGAGCGCAGACAAATATGGAAGAGGGGAAAAGTATATGAATAACTTATTGCTCAAAACAAGATAGATAACTATTTGGCAAGAAGTATGAGTGTCACTGTGTACTTTATTGTGCTCATGAAGACGCTGTTCAATCTCTGTCATATATACGTTATGTCTGCATGCAACAAGAGAGATGTTAAGAAAGATTTATGCATGTTGGGACATAATATTCATGCATTATTTGTCCAGTCTGGATGTATAGAGTTTGCACTGTGTAAGAATACATGGCGTGTCTTCAAAACAAATGTCTCAAGTATAGAGCCGTCCTGTGCTGGACAGATTGTAAAGCACTTTGAGGCAAATTGAGTCTTTATAAATAAAACTGACTTGGTGACTCCTGCACGGGATTCAAAGATAAAGCACCACAAGGAGGAATGAGTTATCATTTTCTGAGACCCTGTCTGACCCTGCCTTCAACGTTGACTTCTGACCTTATCAACCGTGCTCTTGAACTCTATGATCTGTTAGTGGTCTGCACAGGGTAAACACTAGTAAATCCATCTGGCGCACATTACTTTACCTTTCTATACTATTTCAGAATTTAATTTTAGTTTTCCAAACTACCGAGTATTCTTTTATTATTCCTGACTTTATTTTTGAGAGCTCTTTAAGTTTAGTTTTAGCTCACTGTATTGTACAAAAAAAAAAACACACTGAGGATTTTGAATTTTGAGCCAAGTGTGCCACAGCACTTTTCAAAAACAGATGTTTCACATAAAAGACATCCCCAATTCCACAAATAATGTTACTGCCTCTCTACACTCTGCTGACTGTTCTGACCACAGATGCTTTATCGACGCACAGCACTCCAGTCGTTAGTGTTTACAATGTTTTAAAACATGGAAGCTCAGGGATTGTTGCTTATCTTTTACCTCTCTTTGAATACAAACTTATGTAGGAAATCAAGGTGTATTTTGAAACTACTGTGATTTTTGATTTTCCCTTTTTAGTTAATGTCGAGAAACAAAATGCCTGAATCTGGTTTGTATTAATATTATCCCACAAAGTCCTCACTTATTTGCAACCACCAATTAGGCGGCTTATGTCCATTATTTCAAGTAACATTGACTGAGTCGTCTAAAGGCGAACAGTGTACACACAAATAATCCTGTGTAAAATTCAGAGGAATGTGACTGAGTGGAAGAGTTCTGGTCTGATTTATGATCATTGTCGTCAGAGCTGTGTTATCAATTCTCTGCTCAGCACCTCCCCATCTTTTACATACAGATATCTCATTTATCTCAACTCCTTGACTTCAACATTTTTCGGTGTCTATCAACACTGAACAAATCATGGTCATAAGTCCTGGTGGCACCTTTGCAACTGCTTACAAAACTGACCCCAACCCAGATGGGTTGTGTTGTGCAACACCTCTCTTACCCATAATGCATCACAGCAAAGAGGTAAGACATACGCTCATTTTATTGCCTTGACAACATGTTAAGGATGAGAGGGAGGACTGGAGAAGAGGATGGAAAAGACAAAAGCTGTGGCTTAGGGAGGCATCAGGTAGTGTTGTCTCTGTTAAGTCTCTAAATGCCTCTCATTGAAAGGGCAAAAACTGGCAGCAAACACACAGAGAAATCTGGTGTCTGTGATGTTTCCACATATGGTCTCCATTGTAAAAAATAAAGGCCAAAACCCTGAGACTTGGCTGAGGCTGATTCTATGATTCACTCTCAGAAAAAAAATTAACTTTACAATTAAATGTGGCCTTTTAATTGCATTAATTTGCCTCAAAAATTAAGTAGAGGGCTTGAAAATAAATGGTAACAACCTCAATATTACAACCACAAAATTGCAAAGCTCATGACGAAGCTTTTTATGAGTGATGCTGTAATCTCAGAGCACTCACAAGTGACTAGGTGGTGTTTTCTGTTTAGTGTGCCTCCTTTGTTTTACTGAGGAAATTCTAATTGTGCGTGCCGAAGCAGACGGAGAAACCTCAGATGCAGCAGATCAGCACTGCCGACCACACACAGATGCACACTCAAGATGTCTGATTTCCAACCGGTGTGCCACAGCACACAAGAGCGCCTTCAGACCTGCCCAGGTGTGTTGTGAAGATTAAAAACTCAAGTTGTGAGTGTTTATATGGAAAGTTGATTATTTTAGCCTTTTGAGGTTTCCAAGACAGTCGACCGTGAGCTCAGCATGTGCTTGTCATCAGTTTGACACAGAATAGCAGGTTCATCAAAACAAGCTCAGGTTTCACACTGAATGATACTATATTTGTAGGGAATTATTACGGTTTAACATGTGTGTATTATTTCGTAGTGTTTTATGGTGTGTCCAGGGATTTTTAGAACATGCAAAGTGTGATATGACATACAAAATGTTGGGAAACACTGGTCTAAGGTGGTCTTCATGATAAATGACTTCCCCCAACACATACCCATCAGAGGCAAGGGGCAGAGGGCATTGACTGCCTGACCTTCAGCCTTGCAGCCTGTAATTCAGATTCCCTAAACACTTGTCTGGTCCAGACACTTTTAAAAAACACACAGGCCTCCATGTCAATCAAAATTCTTAGATGCCTTGTTGTCTCATCTCTACTTCTATCTTTATGCCATTTCATCCGGTGCAGCCTTTCAGTGAATGCTTCAGCGCTACACATCAGGCTTGTGTGGAAGAGGAGGAGGCAAGAAGCATCGATGTGGAAAGAGAGAAACGAGAGGATGAGAAGACCTAAAAAAGCAAAAGAATATACCTCCAAAAGGCAACAGTGAGATGACAAAATGCAACACAACGCACAAAGGTACAATGTTTTCTTGCATACCCAGATAGCAATTTTGACCATGACGCAGAGGTCTGGCTCCCTGCCAACAAGTTGAATGGTCTGCGTTAAATAAAGTATCTTTCTAACAGAACAGTTGAAATTGTTGAACTGCTCCTAAAAAACTGACAAATCTTCTTCCACAGCGACCCATGAGCTCACCTATGTTTATAAATATACATACTGTACGTACTGTCACTGAAAACTTCCTGCTCATGTATGGCTGTAAACCTGTGGTCCTGCCATAATAAGATCATTAAACTTTTACAAGGATGTAATGCCCTGCTTGGTCTTTTCCAGTATAGTAAAGCTGGCCCAGGAGACAGCATTTAATGAACGCAACAATAATTGACTTTTTTGGCGCTGACACTGACATATTATCACCTTATAAAGTTGTTCTGGTGTACGTGTTACCAAACCGTTTCCTATTTACATATCCAGCAGATACGGAACAACATTAGTATTCAGTTGTGCCTCTGGCCACCGGACATTTGTAAGTCCGATATTCACTCTCCTTCTACCTCTGTTTTGGTCTTGACTAACTCCTGAGGGAAATATCTGGCCCTTTCGCAGCTAAATGCTTCACTATGTTCACCAGCTAGTCGCTAACTTTGTTTGTCTGCCGTTTAGAGCTAGGAAGGTGGTGTGCAGTGGGTTTATCAAAGCGTTTTTGTGAAAAACAGCTGCCTGCTGAGGTTGGAAATAAGGTTGATGAGATAGTGAACCCAAACACTGACGTTGCAAGACACTAAAAAAGCTCTGTGTAACTTGATCCCCTCTAATATAAAGATATTGATTAGTGCAGCTTTAGGGATTCAAAAACAAGAGGTGGGCTGTATCCCTGCTATCCTGCTGTCCTGCACATTCCCCCCTGTACATGACGTGTTAGAGGATCATGCAGCTCAAATAAATGCCTGCATGTGGTGAAGACGGAATAACTCAAAAAATGTGTCCTCTATCTATTTCTGCGGGAAGAAGCACATCACTCTAGTATTAATGGTTTGAGAGTAAATGTTACCCTGAACACACCAGCCAAACTGCTGAAACCTAACATGTGTTTCAACTGAAATGTACATAAACAGCTTACACGGTAAAGAAAATGAGGTCATGTCATACCAAACCATGGGAATGTTCAACTTTGGCATCAGATCTATATGGACGTAAATCTAATGTGTTCCAAATGAGTCCTCCAGAGCCTGAAAGTATGATGTAAACCAATGAAATCAAATGAATCTGTGCTAAAAAAGTCCTTTAGAGAAAATGTTTCCTTAATAATAATGTCTAGACGTCGATATGTAGAGTCTAAATTGACTATAAAAACGCTGATTTGGGGAAAGCCCTCATTGAAGGGGCAACTGTAAAAGTGCTGAGGTTGCTGCTTATTATTATGAGTAATAAAGCACGAAAAATGCTGACTAGCAAATACTAACATACAACATAGTGTACGTATGTCTGCTGCTGGTATAGCTAGCAATGAGCAGCTGGAAACAATCCACTTGGATTCCAGGGTAGTGAGTTTGAAAGAGTGGTTTGGGACCCAAACTTTTGTTGTAGAGGCATAAAAATGAGTCAGTATGTTATTCATAACTATATTTGAAATTTCTGATCGTTCCGCTACACCGTTACAGCAATTGATGAAACAAACTGCAAGAACAGGCAGCTGTAGCAACTGTTATCAAAATCACCTGACTTGCTTCGGGTGCTCAGCCCTCCTAGATAAATGGACTTGGAGTGATCGGCTGCTTATGCTGTGGACACATGGTAAGAGTTAGGGATAGGTCAGGTAAACATGTCTGCCCCAGAACAGATCTTAGACATGCAGCAAACACAGTGCAAGTTCTATAAACATACACAGGGTAACAGTCAGATTCCTCTGTGAAGTGAACTGCCTTCAAAAGATAATTCTTGTTTAGCTTTTCATATCTAAAAGAACACTGATTTACCTCTTTTGATGCAGACATCATACATTTGAAAAACAAAATTATAAAATTGTAGTCTAAACTTGGTATGCTTAACAGGACGTGGGATTTATAGAGGTCTAACTAAAGATTTAACACATAGTTTAATTTACATTTAAATAATCATACCATGTTCACATAGTAATTATTATTTGTCCAAGTGGGCGTTCATAAAAAATGCAAGGGGCTGAGTTGGTGGTGGTGCGTTGTTTCAGGTACGGTAACAATTATTCTGTCTTTGGTCGAAGGAAAAACAGAAGAAACACGGCATTCATGTAAGCTTGCAAATATTTGATTGGCCGACACAGCACCTGCGCGGATGACATCATATTGCATTACGGCAGAAGTTGAGCCAGATTCAACTTTTCCTCTGGGGGCCTCTGCGTTGGCATCGGTGCCAACAGAGTGGCCTCATTCAAATGAATGCCCAAAGCATTCCCAAGGCTTCCATCATTAAATAATCCTGTCACATAATCAGCTTCCTCATCTGGGGAGATGAAAAAAATATTTAGTTTTATTGCATGAACTCTTCCTATTGTTCCTTTCTTTCTCCTTTAAGCCTCAACTCACTTCCAGCCATGAATAATGGCTAATGTATCTACCCCTACAGCTATGTCTCATCTAGAGTTCCCAGTCTGTTTCTCCACTTTTTCACTACTGCAAGTCTGTCCAACGTTCATGCCTCCACGCTCAGACAGCTACCTGTAAGAGGCTGGAACACAAACAAAACACAGGCCACAAAGGGTCAAGAGGATATTGATGAGAGCCCAGACAGTGATGTCAAAGAGCCCTGAAGGTCACAACCAGGGCAAGGAATTCAACAGGTTGGAAAACAAATCCAAAGCCTAGGGGGAAACGAACCCAACAACATGGTGGAGAGTACAAAGTACCAGAATCATTTGACAAATGCCTCTTGAATGGGTCATTCATGTCAAATGGCTTCATGTCATTGAATCTCTAAAGCTGTCATACATACATTTGTAAACAGGGAACAGAATGGACAACGTTTAAAATGTGCCTGTAGCGGCCCTCAGGTATGTGCTGCCGTCCGAGATAACCCCTGAGCAGCGATTACAAAGCTAAATGGAGTTGAAACCATTGCACTAAGAGCACCTCGAGGCACTTCAGAAGGTGCATGTACAGTCCTAAAAATTAAAGGCTGTTTTAATATTCAAGTGCAGGTCTATTAGAACATGAAACACATAGACACACACTGTAGTCCGCCACACTCCTCTCTCCTCTTCTAATTCTCCAAAAACCTCCACCTCTCTCTTTTGGCATTCCTGCCTAATAGCATCATTATTGACTCTGTCCAGCTAAACGCAGGCTCCTTGTAATCTCACATGGGCGGGGCGGTTCAGACAAAAAACTGCTGCTCTGGAAAGGAGGAAACAAAGGGAGAAGGGGACGGTGGAAAAGGACGCTGAACACCAACAAAGGGAGCCGTGAGATGAGTGCCTTTGATCATGCAGAGGCGGTAGAAGCTATCCCGTCATCTCCTCTCATCACTCAACGCCCTGGGCTTTGGTCCATCTCCTTCTAACTAAAGCTATAACTGGCAAGGCAGGTCATCAACTCGGCGTAACCAATCTACAGAGCACATAGCTGAAGCAAACACTAGATACCAATTAAACAGAAGCAAAACTCCAAAACGTCAGTGATTGATTTCATTTTGAAAAGTCAAAATCTAAGTCTGAACTTCTTGATGCAAGCAAGCTGATGTTGGGCAGATATCACTCAGTAAGCCAGTCAGTCAGTCTACAGCATGACTCAGCCTCTCTCTGTTTGGTTTGTACCATTCCTTGAGCCTTTTGTCGGACAGCATCTGAAGCGTTTCCAATGTCGGTATTGAAGATTTGTATCTGACAATCTTTGTAACTTTCTGAAATTGACAACCCAGCAGGCATGCCCACTTCATGCAGTGATTGCTGGGTGTGTGGAGATGATAAAGCAGACGGATTTCAACTTCTGTCTGAAGCTCTCTTTCTCTCTAATTCTACATACAGATGGGTGACAAATGAAAGGAAAAACCTGAATCCTTGACCCCTACAGTGAGGGGGTCCAGTGG
>NTHP01000203.1:496182-583689 GCA_003416845.1 Oplegnathus fasciatus | reverse complement strand
ATGCCTCCATCCACAGGGCACGAGGGGTCACTGAATGGTTTGATGAGTTTGAAAATGATGTGAATCATATGCTATGGCCTTCACAGTCACCAGATCTCAACCCAATTGAACACCTATGGGAGATTTTGGACCGACGCTCTCCACCACCATCATCAAAACACCAAATGAGGGAATATCTTTTGGAAGAATGATGTTCATCCCTTCAGCAGAGTTCAGAGACTTGAAGAATCAATGCCAAGGAGCACTGAAGCTGTTCTGGAGGCATGTGGTGGCCCAACACCTTACTGAGACACTTAATGTTGGTTTTTCCTTTAATTTGTCGCCCGTCTGTAGTTCACACAACTACATCTGTCTTTTTTGCATGTACAAACATTTGCAACACTATGAATGCCTTCCACGAAAGACCCTCCAGAAGTGTGCACCGTTACCTCCATTTGAATGATTATTGTGTCTTGTCCCTTCCTATGACAGCAGCTATAACCAATTTTGCCTTTAGACATCGTTTTTACGACAATGCAGAAGATTAAAAATCTTAAACATAAAGAGAAGACAATCATGCAAGATTGCATTGTGGAAAGGGTCTAAAACTTTGTTGACTGTTGAAGGCTTTGCAACCAAATATTGAATATTATGACTTTATTTAAGTTTACGTTAATTTGTCCTTTGCTCTTTATGAAATTTAAAACTGTAGGACTACACTGCTAAACACTATAAAAAAGAGATAAAATTGTGACACTTTTGATGTAGATGCAAGCACCCCCAGATTAAAGCACTGAGTCAGAACACAAACCTTACAGTCACTGCTCCATTTTAAATCCATTGCGCTGGAGCGCACGGCTAACACAACAAAAAAGTGTCACCGTCTTAATACTTTCTGACTGCACCGAATGTGTACGACTACGGCGAGAGTGCTGACCCAAGTCATGGGGCTCTGACCCATCTCAACTTCAGCTAATTAAACACTCACACAAGCACGTACAAGATACGCACACAAACACACCCTCTCACAGCAAGGTAGTATTTACAAGGACGAGCATGTGTGTGTGTGTGGACGTCAGCAGAGCCGTGAAGAACGTGGAATCTCAGAGGGCACTGGAAACTAATACATGCACACACATAATCTTTTTTTTTCATGTCAACTCAACTCCTTGGAGCACATTGTAGAGTTTCTTTATATGTGGTTAATTGGAAAACAGCACAATTTGACATTAATTCCAGGGTGGATGCCACATTTCCTGGCTGGGGAAAGGTGGGAGTGTTGTGAAATAAAGTTTATTTGGCTGTAAACTCTCAAATAAATGCTCCCTGAGTCCAGAGAGTCTGCTCGCAATATACCTTTGATTTCTCAGCCTAAGACTGGATTCCTTAATGACAGATCAGTCATTGTTCTCTGCAGCTACAGAAGAGAGATGTTCATGTTCGCAGCTGTTATTTGAACAGTCCAGGGTGGTATTTTACAGTGGATTCTCTCATTAAGTGAATGCCATTTTCAAAAGTAACCATGGTATGAAATGATAACACAACAGGGTGGCGTAAAAATCCAACCTACAACTGTTTCATTGGAGTGTTCTCAGACTGTAGTGCTAAATACACAACCCCTGTGCCTCAGTAAAAATGACTTGTGAAGTATCCTCTTGCTTTCTTTCTTTCTCTCCCTGCAGGATGGAGGAAAGGGGGGAGGCTTCCTGACTGATCTTCCCACACAAGCCTGACCCCAATATCCAGGCATCCTCCTGACACTCTCGCTTCACACACACACACGCAGGCCGAGAGAGACACAGATACACAAACACACACTCTGATGTTTACCGTGTCAGGTTGCAGTGTAAATAAAGGGGAAGCTCCGGGCCTCTGATTTAAAAGGAGCCAAATCAAACAGGAGGGACTGCGTTATCGCACTGGGTCGGATGGAAAGCGGCGAAAATGGATCTGCGTCCGAATGAAACAAACCCTAAATAAAGGTTCTTATGAAAGCAAAACTGATGAAACTGAACCTCTCTCTGAGGGTCTGGGATGTTGTCAGAGAAGGACAAAAAGGCAGACAAGAGAGACAGGGGCAGAACAGCATTTGGGGAAGTGTTCAGCTACCCCTGCTTGCAGTGTGCTGTGCTAATCATTCCTCTATTCCCCTGGGGGTTTTGGAGAACACATTCTGACATCCTCGTAAACATTTAAAGAAGCAAACGAACGTCACTCACTCTGTGGTGAGGGACAAACACAAAGACATGGAGTTCGTGAAGAGAAGTCAGTGCCGAATTTCTGAATCAAGCTGTTGCAGCTTCAGTTTACTGTAAGAGGAGAATCCTATAATTGCTTCCTAGCGAGGGTAACATTTGCTATGAATCCAGCCTTGAAGTCAGATAAAGGCTGTAATCACAGAATTCTTTCACCACTGTTGCTTTGTCCAAGATACAAAGCATCACAGCTCTTTTATCATCTGCTAATGATCCAAGATTTACTCCCCCCACCCCGAAGCACACAATAATGAACTCATCATTTGTTACATTTGTGTATACTGAGCATATTTCTTCCTTGAACATAATTATTATTCTAGGCACAGAGCTGCAGCTTGAATCTATGATTGAAGAATTCATGAGAATTTGCGACATGCTGAAGTTTAGCAGAGGAGGATAAACATCTGGAATATAAATCTGTCTCTTCACCGCACAGATCACCTCTGTCCATTCATCTCTCTCAGCTCTCTTGGATCAGTTTGTTTCTGCTAAGCATATTCAAGTCAAACTGAGTACATTTTAAACATATGTATCATGAAGTAATGAGGGGGGAGCACGTACAGATACTAAACAAATACTACAAAACTGAGATTCTGTGGTAAGAAAAGACTGGAGTACGTTGTACCCAAAAATGCTTAAAGGCCACTATTGAGTACAACAAACACACTCTGATTTCCTCTCAGTTGTCTCTCACTTCTGCCGCTACCTGTTTCTGTTGACCTATATATCATCTATCTACAGTTTTGTTTCTGGAAAGCCTTCTGCAGGACACATTTCAAACACTCTCCAGCGCGTTCCCTCGCTCTTGCCGTTGATGGAGCAATTTTTTCGCAGGTGGACATCTAACACCCCGTGAGATGGCATGACAGATGTCTTTGATGGTGTGTTTGCAAGCAGGTAAGTGACCTCTCCTCCCTCTCAGAAAATAGTAATTACAGGGACTTAAAGATCCTCACACAAAAAGTCTCTCCATCACCAAAACTTCAAATGTCAACTTCAGCAAAGCTGTGGTCGTGATGGTAAACACAAATTTTACTTGGAAAGTGATATAACTTATGTAAGTCACTGGACACATTGAATGCATGCTCTCCAATAGCTATGTTTGTATTGCCTACTCTCATACCACTGCCCAGTGTGACTCCTGATTATTTAACACTGATTATTTGGAACTTCTTATTTTTACATGACTGTGTGCCTGCACCTCTGACCTACAAGCCAGGGTTACTGTTAAATAGTCCAGTGGTATATTGTCTAGGCATTAGCTGCTCAGAATGAGAGAGCACCAAGGGGTGATGATAATCATCAAGCTGCATCGCAAACCTAAAGCCACACACTAACCGTGGCGGAATGCTAATGATAGTGACCGCCAGGCTGAACATCTGTGTGCGGAGACAGAATCCCCCAGAGTCCCTCCTCTGGAGGTGTGAGGAACATTAGGCATTCAAAGGGCGGACTGTGAGCAAACTATCACATTTCTCACTGTTCTGTGTGCTTTTGTTGTCACAGCAGAGTCAACTCCGAATAATCCGAAAAGTGTGCAGAAGACATTTTGCAAATAAAGCAAAAAAAAAAAAAAATTTTTTAAATGCCATGCGTAAAAAAGTGACCACCGCATAATTAGACTTTCACTTCACATATTTTCAGTACATTACCTGGATCATGGAAGGGGACCAATGCAAAGTTATACAAAGGTCTCTTCGGTCTGCTCAGGGATGTTTCCAAAATCTTGGAGGCGCCCTCGATGACCTGGACCAGGTCGTCGTACATGGAGCCGGTCACATCAAAGACGAATGCCAGGGTGGATGCGCCCTCCGGGATGTCCTCCTTTGTGGCCCCGGTCCCCGAGTCTTGCCCGGCGGAAAACGCCACTGACAGCGCAAGGGACAGCCACACCAATCTGCAGCCCATTTCAGAGCCAAGATGCTTCTCAAGCAAAGTTCTTGGGGTATTTTGTTCTTGCCAGTCGGAACCTCAGGGTGAGTCTCGAGTTAAAGGTAGAGACATCGGGCTCTTAAAAATGGACTGAAACGTATTTAGAACAATTTACAAAGTGCAAAGCATCAGACAAATATAACGGAACAGAGGAATCCCTCGTTTTCCTTGCGCGTCTTTGGTTTCTTTTGCAGTTCGTGCGCGCAGAAGTCGCAGCCTCTCACCTCTCTGTGAACTAAACTTCTGCGGTCCCAGCAGCTGCAGCAGTGCCTGTTGTCTGCAGAGTCAGGAGCCCCTGTTCAGCTCTGTCATACAAAGACCACCTCTCAGCTGGGCAGAAAGTCTCCAAGGCGCAAACTACCCCATGCAGAATAGCGGTGCTCTGATTGGACGAGATGTTTTGGGTGACTTCTAGGGACCGCGCGCGTAAATTACTTTACTTCAGTCACGTTACGGCGTTACACAAAGAGCTGCAGGTCATACATGAGAAATGTTGATGGATTTACATGCCAGTAACGCACTTTTTGCTGCTCTCATTGATTTTTTTTTTTTGAGAAATAGTGAGGAATCTGAACCGACTTATGCAAATTATTAGAATGGCAATTAATGTCAAGGAATTGTGAAATATAAAAACCAGACACCGAAAAGAAGCAATAGTTTGAAATGCTGAATTTAAGAGTGAGACAACCTGGTGTGAGACAAGGACGATCAAAAAGTAGTTCTGCAGTGATTGTGAGCTCTGTATGGCCATCTAGTGGTTGTAGTCTGATCTCACATTTAATTGCCTGCAACATTAATAATAATAATAATTAATAGCCTATATATTAATACACTTACACAGCGCAGATGTTTTTAATTTGTAAGTTTAAGACAAAACAACAACAATAACAGCTAAAGAACTATTAATCAACGGGTGTGAATGATATATAAAAAGTGACTTTTAAATTGCCCCGGTTTCAAAAGTTAATCAGTTTTCAGTTTGTCTTCATTATTATCAAATGATTGCAAACACCCACATGTAGTCACATCTGGAACCTCTGCAGATGTTTGGGTTAAAAGGTTTTATCAATGCAACTTTATTTTTAAGTAGTGTGGCCAGTCTGTGTTCTTTTCCTCAGTTCTTCTAGACAGCAGTAAATGTGAATTAACACCAACAATCAACGATTTACAACAACGATTTATTTTGTGACCCCTAGATTGGGAACCACTGGACTAAACTAGCTGAGTGTATATTACCGACCAGCTTCAACAGTAAATGCTGTGTATTGATGCATCAGCATTAACAATCTAATAATGTCACTATAATATAGAGATATAGAGCCACATGGGATATTTTACTGCACATTTACTTTTGATACTTTACCAGTACTTTTTGCTGATTTGCTGATGTTTGCTCATGTATTTTTACTTGTAATGGAGTACTTTTACTTTGTCCAGTAAGCAATGTTGTATGCAGGCAGTAATACTTTTGAAAGCCAGTCTTTGTATGATGAAACCATCTAATCACGCTTTAATTTTCTCAGTTACCAAAACTATCCAGCCTGTCACATCTGCTGGACTAAAAGACTCTTTTTCAGTGGTCTCATCATGTAATCTTGACCCCTGTTCTAACTTGTTTGACTTGAGAGGAGACTCCACAGAGGGCAAATTTATCTTAACTTATCGAATGAGATTTGATCGGCATTAGGCTTTTTCCACAGGCCTTTTCCACAGCAGACATTTTGACTTGTGATAGTAGGAAAAACACAGGTGTTATTAACAAGATTAATGACAGCTTCACTCTATTTAGGTGTTCCAGGCTATTATGCATGCTAGCTCACTGGCATGACTTAATGGGGCACTTAAATGGAATGCAGCCATAATTAATGTTATTGGTAACACCTGTGCTTTTGCTGCCGCGATGTCAAAATGTCTGATGTGAAATAGGTCTGTACAAGCACCCTGAAATCAAAGCAGCTACATGGAATTTAGCCATAACTAATTGTATCATTCACACCTGTGCTTCAGGCCAGGCATCTTTCCTCTGGGAAATTGTGTCTTTGTGATTTAACACCTTACTTCAATCAGTATCTGTTTGAGCCTAAGTTTAAACAACAAGGAGCAACTGCTGATTAATAGCAGAGTTATAGTCAGCAAATGATGGTAGCAAATGATGATTGTGTTAGAGTTATGATGGATGTTAATTCAATGTTCAACTGTATTCAAGTTGCAGGGTTCCTCTGTGTATGAGAAACTACAGAAGAGAGGTCTGAGAGACTGTGTTCCTGCACATCTATAGGTTCAAAATACGTTTCTTGCTTTATGTTTTTCGACCCAGCAACTGTGTGCCATATTCTAAATGTTTTCTGACGGTTTTGGCCTATTTTGTTTTGCACCAAAGAATAAAAATCTGAAATTGTTTTGATCATCACTAGATAAAATATTGAATCAACATTTCATCAGTAATGTCACATCAACGTAGGCCGAAACTCTGAATGAACAGTGGGTGAGTGAATGAATGGAAAAAAAGGACACTTAGGGAGAATGTGACTGTGAAGGTATAAGGAATGATTTACTGGTCAGTAAGACAGATCTTTGTTTGGAACTGAGTACTACCTGATTGTGAATTATCTGTGAGGCATCGATATGTTTATTTATTTTCTTTCGTTTTAATTTCCAGTTTGTACGTCCTAGGCCATTAAAATAACATGTTGTGTGTGAATTCTTAAACTTCTATTCATTTTATTAATCTAAGTTAAGAACTGTGTAGAAAAACAACCTAATGCAATTCAATAGAACAGCTCTGCTATAAATTCTACCTTTACCTTTAAGTTTATAATGTTTAGGTTTTGTTGACTTTGTCTGAAATGTACTGGACTGCATTATATTCAGAGGTGTTTCTAATATTTTGACCCCCTCATGTTTGTAAATAGGGAGGACATTCAAAGTCAACAAAAACTGAACATTATAAACTTCGTAAAGGTAGAATTTATAGCAGAGCTGTTGTATTGAATTGCATTAGATTGTACAGGTGTACCTAATAAAGTGGCCACTGAGTGTATAAATTTATCACTAAAAATGTTTTCAGTAGCTGATTTCTCTGCAAACATTCTCTGTTCTTCACTCCCTTCAGACAATCATTGTAAACAAACAATTGTCGTATTTTGGCACTAGGGGGCGCTAGTACACCACTTATTCACTTATTCACCACTTATGATGTGTATTGCTGTTGTTGCAGCGCTTGAAACAACTGAATAAGATCAGGGCACTTTAGAATGAATTAGAACATAAGAACCATGACGGAAAGATACATTTAAATAATAAGAGACAAGTAAAGGTAAAGAGATGGAGCACATGAAAGTCATCGCCATAGTCTATTTCAAAATACATGGCTTTGTAAAGGGATTGGCAAGTGTCTGGCTTTTCTCTATGCTAATTTCACTAGGTCTTTACTGGAGAATGTGAATGGAAAGTCACAAGGAAACATTCAAATAAGAATCCAAACCTCACTAACCAAGATACACTCAAATGATGCAGGAAGAGAGGATCTGCTGGTGAGAACTTTGCATGGCAAACAAATGAGGAGGCAAAGGCTTTCTCATAAATGCACCATGGCAAATCCAGCATGCAGGCAGTGATTACACAACATGTTTCTCAACATAAATAAATCATGTCTTTTCCAAGCTGAAATAACAACTTGGGAGGTACATCCTGTCCCTAACAAGTTCATACAGGGAAGAAATAATAAAGGGATTGTTAACACACACACTCACACACTAATTTCACTTGATTTTATTTACATGTGTCATTCCTTTCCTTGATATGATTCACTCATCCAAAAGCAATCTGCAGAAGTAGATATGTTGAAATGCTGATGAATCCACTCTCTTTCTCAGGAAATAAGGAGGAGAGGTACTGTAGATGTAATCTGAGACAGAGAGCAGGAAGTTTATACACAGCTGTAAATAATCTACTGTCAATAAGCTGAATATTTCTCTCTAATACAGATAAACACACACACACACACACACACACACACACACACACACACACGTGCTTTAGTGTGTTTTCAAGGTAAACACCAGATTAAATTCTGTCAAAGTGAAGATATTAAGTATCAGGTGTGGGCAAACAGAGTTGAAGTTTGAGTTCAGTAGAAAGCGGTTCATTTGTTTCCACAGCACAACCGAGTTCAGCAGGTAAACGTAAATAAACTTTATGACCTTTTGACTATAAAAGTATAAATGATTAAAGAGAGATAGTATAATCAGTCATCATTACAGTAAGGTATTGAGGTTAACTAGTAGCATCATAACCAGTTAGAATAGAAAATTAAGTTGTAATTTAGCATTCTTTTCCCCTAATAATCTGTTCAAAAGGAGAAATTGCTGCAGCTAATAGATTTACTTTACTACAGTAGAACTTGAACAGTTTGTACAAACAGGATATTTGTTCACTGGCACAACAGTGTCCCAAGGCAACCATCAAGGCTACCACAGCTCTATCCAAAGACAATGAATCAATCATTTACTTAGTTGACGAGCAGGCATGGATCTTACTGTATGCTGTCACTGCACCAGCTCCACATCTTGCCTGACAGTTACGTCACACAGATTACAGTCTTGTTTGACTGGTTCTTTGGTTCATATTCTAGAAAACTACACGTGTAAAACTTTCCTGTCTTAGTATGAAGTGTACATAAGGTACACTTAGGTTTCAAGAACTCAAAACTGCTTCTTAAAATAGGTCGACCTTGTACTCCTGCGGCTGTTAACGCAGGTGTTGGTGGAGAAGAGAGCGTCACTTTCTTTTTTCACTTTTTATACAAAAAGCAAAGAAAGGACCAGACAGGACTGGTTTTGGTTGTTTTAGGCCCTGCCAAGGTTTGGTGGCTTGGCAGGAATACACTCGTCTGAGCCAGTTCCTCCAACGATTTACCAAACCCTTTGAAAACCAAATAATCCAATGGACTCGACATTAGAGTTGCATAACTTCCTTTCCCGTTGCACAACGAATCTCGACCCAACTTTCACAAACTGACATTAGACTAAGTTTCTCCTTCATCTCCCGGTAGTTTTTGGATAACACAGTAGAAGGAGGACAAAAAATATAGTCACAATTATAACCACACTGTCTTTACATACTCTACTATACTACATACTGCACTCTTTCTGTATTGCTACACCACTGTGAAAGCGAAATTTTTTGGAAATCCTGTAGTGCAAGTTTCAGAAAGATGGTGGGAAGAGATGTTCTCAGTGAATAACAATGAGCTATGGCACAGATTTGAACATGCACAGATAAATGGACAGCAGTCTCTACATTGACAAAAAAAAGAATAGGGAAACAGAGGCGAGAGGAAAGAAGCTTCTTTTCTCCAAAGAACAGTAGGCAATTCACCTTCCCTGAGGATTTCATTATTTTTCAGGCAAGGAAGGGAAAAGTAACAGAGAGATCCAACACCAGCCAGCTACAGGCACCTGAAATTATGTATTGGTTGCAAAATAAAGCTAATGTTTTGACATGCAAGAGAAAGCCATGGAATCGTCATGGAAAGGAGGAGACCAATGAGATGTGTCGCATTTAAATGTATTCTGTCAGATAAATACTGTGTTATATTTCTAAGAAATAAATAGAGCCCTTTGTCACTGTGAACAAGAGAGAGGTACAAAAGCCTCTCAGAGGGAAGAGAGGTGAGGTAATAACAGGAAGGAAAGAGCGAGAAACTCAGGCCACAAAACAGTCCCACACAAATAACTTTCTCCTGTGTGCGCTGCTCTCTGCTTCTAGCAGTCACTCACATCCTCATCTTTCACTCCCTGCCCTCTCTCTCTCTTGATTACTCTCAAAAACATCCAGGATGGGAAACTAGAAAGTGCTAGAAAAAGTGAGTGTGTTATTAGTTTTAACTGCTTTGCATTTATTTGTGATCATTTTGTGAGATAATTCTGATGCATATGCCATTTTCACAAGCCAAGTGAACCACATTAAGCTGTCTCTTTCTCTCTGTGTGTGTGTTTCTTCCTATAATGTAGTTTTCAATTGCTGGTAAAGTTTAAAGTGCTGCTGAGCGCAGGCTCAAAGGGCAGGCATGACTGTAACACACAAACACCAGTCTCCCAAACAAGATCCACATGACACATGGGCTCCATCCTTCCAGTAAGCCAACCAGAAAGCCCGCCCTGGGGGCCTGGTGCTCTGTTGCCCAACAGACCTAATCCCTGGGCTTACTGCCTCTCATCTCACTGAAGTCCCTCTTTTGTAGTGAACACAACTCATCTGGCCAATGAGGCTCACTGGTTGTGCACATACACACCAGCATACCCTTTGTAATCTCCCCATTCTCTCCCACTCTCTCCCACTCTGGGTCTCTCGCTTTCATAAACACACAGTGCACAGTGCAGGCATGGGTAACTACGCGAATACCAGCATTTGTGTGCACAAACAATTGTCCCCCATTCTCTGACTCTCTCATTCTCTCTCTCACCCACTCAGACATCAGTCACACACAAGGAGCGATGAAAACATTTCTTTGTTCCTTGACTATTTTTACCAGGAGTTTGTGTGTAAATAATGAATGAAAAGGAAATAAAAGAGCGGAGGAGAGAGCAGCAGACAAGTATATCAAGGAAAAGGGATAAAAAAAGTGACAAATGACATTTAATTAAGTGGACATGTTTCACTCCTAAAATGTCCTAAAACTCTTTAAAGTATGTGGCTTTGACCGTCTGAAACTTTACAGCACAAACCACTGCTGACCTTCCACAAGGAGAATTCAGGACATCTGACTTCTGAAAAGTTAAAGACAGACTGCAGTCACTCTTCATTCGGTGTAGTGGGGTGATAATGGAAATCACAGATGAGGAAAGAAGAAGCTTCTCTCCGTCCGTGACATTCGGATCTAACTGGATGTGGCCAGACTGCTGCCTGACTGTCTCATGCCATTGTTCCTCGCACCTTTCTCTGACACTCTCTTTACTCTGGCCTCTGCTGCTATTTGGTCTGCACATTCCTCCCTGCAAAGCTACCGTGAATGCTGATCACATAATTAAGCGTTCATTCAGGCTTTGTTTTTCACTGACCAGGAGCACGGACTCTGCGAGAACCACGTGCTTACGTGTGTGTGTGTGTGTGAGAGTGTATGGGCGAGTCAGAAAGTGAAAGAGAGATACAGAGAATAAAGGTGAGAGACGACTGAGGAGCGAGAGAGTAAACTGTAGCTTAGCAAGGACGTGACTTGAGACCTGCAGTAACCTCTAAAGGCTAATTTACATTTGAAAAGGCACATTTGTCCCGATTCACTGCGTCTGTCACTGCCTTGGTTGCCATGGTCACAATTATGGGACTATTGCAAACAGGCTAAGTAAGGTAATAGCATGATTAAGCCATTTACTGTACACGATTAGTGTGAATGATAACGTGACATGTGGGTTTACGAGCAGAACAACATGACCCCCATTGATAACTACACAACCACAGTGAGTATACAGGTTGTGGTGTGCTTATTAATGCAACTGCAATTGAAATATTATTAATTTTTACTAACTCAATTTATTACTAAAATTATAAGAACACCATTGTGTACAACATATGTGTGTTTTACATGGCTATTCCCTTACTTGCATGAGTCTATTTTAGAGCTGAAATAGTTGATTAACTGATTAGATGATTAGCCTACATAATTTTAGTTTACATAATTTTTTTAAGCAAAAATGCCAAACATTTCCTTGTTCCAGTTTCATAACTGAGAGAAATTGCAGATTTTCTTCTTTGAAAAACCTTTTGAAAAAATACAAAAATGAAATTATGTTTGTTTTTGAAATTATGTAAGATGTTTTACACAGGCTGAGTGTGTGCATTTGATATGTAAATGTTTATGTAAATCATCATTTAGTCAAAAATATTAAAACTGGAGGTATATGGTTTCACAAAAGCAACAGGTATATAAAGACGTAACAGTGATTTGCGGAACCAAGGTCGCTGAAGATGCTCAGTCACTGCTGCTTTCTGGGGACAGTGGATTTGTCAGAAAAATCACACACAAATCCACCAAGTTTAATCCCACAGCAGAAATGGATATTACACAGTAATACCAAAGCTGTTAGGAGGATATGATACTGTCCATGTTTCATGCTACTGTCACATTTAGGTCTGTGTAGGGGAAGCTGGGTCAGTCATATGACTTTTTCTATCTGGGTAATTACAGCTTCCCCTCTTTACTACTCTGCTAAATGGACCAATCGAACTGTGGCAATTGTCTGTCTGCCAATCTGTCTGCAGGCACACAATAGACAAGAGTAGGAGGGGAAGAGAAGAGAAGAAGAGAGAAAACTCTGCTGAACTATCTGATATTTTCTGTTACTGGTGTTACCCTTCTTACCCTTGTTGCTGATCCCTTGTTGCTACCCTTGTCACTCCACTTTTTCCTTTCTGTCACGAACATCTCCTTTCCACATCTTCCTTCCTTTTTTCATCCTCGCGTGCATGTGTGGGCAATAGAGAGTCTCTGTAATAAATTATAAAATTAGAGAGGGATGGTGGGATGAATGGAGGGATGATGGAGAGTGAGAAGGGATTTAAGTTGAAGAGAATAAAGTACTAGCTTAGAGCAAAAGGAGGAGGAGGGTGGGATGACATGCACTAAAAATGACTGTATTATGCAATTACGGTTGACAATCACTTCGTCTCTTTCCGTCCTTGATATGCAAACTCACACATCTGCATGTAAGCAGCTCCCACTCATTCACACACACACACACGATACAAAACAAGTCAACACACACATATGCACTAGAGTATTATGGGAAAGCAGACTTTATCTATTCCCATACAACCCTCAAAACATGTTCCTGACCTCATCCCACTGAGGGAACGTCTACCATAATCACAGTTGATTTTATGACAATAAAGTCTCTCACAGCCCACGTAAGTCTTCTCCAGACAGAAGGCATATGTGTGAGCATCAAACATACTGTATGTACGTACACATTTGTGTGTTTATATGAAGAGGAACATAATGTCTTCAAACTGCCAGCCCCAAAACAAGAAGGCGTTAGTCAACAGACAAGTTTCAGTCTCACTTCCCATGGCCTTGAGGAAGCTGACTCGTGGATGTTTATCTTACATAAGAGTATAGAAGCAAATGCTAAGTCTGCATGTTTGAAAATGCTGTCTTTTTACTGTTAAAAAGGAACAGAATAAACATCTGCTCAGTCAAGTCAAACCAATTGTTCTATTATTTGCAGAAAATCCTGACATTAATTAATTCAATGTTTCAAAACATTTCGTTGAATTTTGACTTGGCTTGTCTCAAGCATGGTCAGGAAATGTTCTATTATGTGTGCTCTCTCTCTCTCTCTCTCTCTAGTTAGCATGTGAGTTTCCATCACATCTTTTCCTACAGCCTCTCTGCAGACATGTTGCTCTGTGCAAAGCAAAATCATTATGTTCTCCTATTAAGTGTGTCTGCCATTTTGTCATGCTTTACTTTTATTGCTTGAACACCATACACATTCACAAAGATAAGAAAAGAAAAAAAAAGAAAGACGGCTGTGCACATTAAAGCAAAAAGTGAAAACCATTTTTGGTGGTGCTGACATACTTCCTCCAGTAATTAACACAGCCATGGTCCAATCTATCATGAGGAGCATGAAGGATTTGACAGCCCTCATGGGATAGACCTGTAAGTTCAACTGGAACAATTGCAAACCATATAGATGCTTCTAAGATACATTACCAACAACACAAATTCTTCATATGATTAAAAAAAATACAGAGACATATTTAATCTTGTCAGTCAAAACAAAAGCAAAAGAATGGGCAGCAAAGTAAGCTAGCTAACAAGCTAATGGTCAGAACAACATTTCCCACATTTCCCAATTTCCCATGTAATGTGTAAAATATCGTTAATGTGAAATTATTTAAAATCGAGGTATTGCTGACAAATGAGAAGAGTTGGTGGCCAAATTATCCACAAAAGTCAAAATCACTGTAGAGGCAGTCTTTTCCAGTCAAATATGTTATCTAGCGTTAGCTGCATATGTTAGCCTATGCTAGCATTGGATGACAAAACTGCTCCTGTTGAAACTACGTAGCTAGTTGTAGTCAGTTACAAGTCGGTTTCTGATGTCAGTTGATTTGGACATAAATAAAACGTGATAATTGAGTTTTAGGGTGAAATTCTAGTTGTGTTAGCTTACCTGCTTGTAATGTTCTATGTTCTGGAAAGTATGTAAACTAGCTAAATAGCTAATGATCATATACTGTACTTATCATATGTCTGGAGCATTTGTAATATTAATGACAAATTATTTACAGTCAAAGTATTGCTGACAAATGAGAAGATACGGGGAACGAATGATCCACAAAGGTCAAAATCACTAAATCTACTTAGCTTCACATCGATAATCTGCATCAATAGCTACGCTAGCTGCAGCTACTTGTAGCTTAAATATATAAACTAATATATATTTTATTTCCAGATAAACTTAGTCAAATGCATTATCTGTCAGAATTAACAATGTTAGAAACTGACTTTGTATGTGTCTTCATAATTATAGTGGCAGTCTTTACAGCCAAATATGTTAGCTAGCTGCACATGCTAACCTACGCTAGTTGTGGCTAGTTGTCAGCTACAACTTGGACACTGATGCCATTGATTAGGACAGAAATAAAATGTGACAAACTGATGGTGTTTTAGGGTGAAGTTTTACTTTAAAATGAGCTTACCTGCTTGTAGTTTTCCTTGAGAAAACCATTAACTCCTGTGCTGGTTAAAGATTGCTGCTCTCGTCTGTTTTCTGTAGGTCAGAAAATCCATAAAGTTAATAGAAAACTAGTGCAAGGCCTTAATAAATATTAATAAAAAAACTCTTTGCACTATAACAGTTTAATATTAACATGTTCGTAGCTATGGTGTCACCTGGTTTAGCCAATATCTGACAGAGAAGTCTCTAAATGCACAGGATTATAAAAACATCATTAGAGCTCAAATTCCTGGCGGGGAGGTCATGAGATGCATATATTTTTATCTAAAAAGTTTAATTTCTTTGATTAAATTAATTTTATATATTTATATGTATAAATGAAATAATAAATAATATAATAAATAATAATAAATAAACGTTTTTCTGATACTTTTCCACATCCCATTAGTCTCTCCTTCCTTTTTATCTGGTGTTATAATGTGAGCTGACCAATTCAGGAGAAATAGGCGCATTTAATCACAGACACAGAAATACATAGAATAAAGCTTAAACACTTAAACAAAACAATCATGTTGTAAAATATGTGGAAGAAAGCGCCTACTTTACTTTACATACTGTATTTGTAAGACAAATATATATTCCAACCACATCTACCTCAGTGGTACGACAGAAACTCACGTGTGCAGGTTTCAGGTTACTAATATACTTCACCATGGTAACACTGTGATGTAGACTAGTGAGCAGATTTATATGTGGGGAGAGGAGTATCGACAAGGTCACTGCAGGTTTTCCTAATCAGACTGGGTGCTGCTGTGAGTGTGTGTGTGTGTGTGTGTGTGTGTGTGTGTGTGTGACAGATTGAATGCTTCACATCCTGGTGACATATTCAGCTTCCCCTCCCAGGTAGAGATGCTGTACTCTATATCAACTCAGTGACCTTGGTCATCAACGAAAGGCAAGGATGTATTTGTGAACTGGCTGAGTGTGTTATGTTGTAGCATGTGCCCCAGGCTGCAAGACACGTGACAGGAGGAGCACTGAGAAGTAAAGAAGGAATACCTGTCTATCATGCATGTCTGCATTATATGCATTTCTCGTCATTAACCTTCTCTTCTATGACACAGTTTTTTGCTCATGCCGTTAATGTGTCACTTGTGGAC
Source organism: Oplegnathus fasciatus (assembly GCA_003416845.1). Taxonomy (NCBI): domain Eukaryota; kingdom Metazoa; phylum Chordata; class Actinopteri; order Centrarchiformes; family Oplegnathidae; genus Oplegnathus; species Oplegnathus fasciatus. Next base: position 567,678 of record NTHP01000203.1, on the reverse strand, counting down.
AATTTAAGTAAACTTACATCTCTGACTGTGCATTAGTGTCAGTATGTCCTCCATCAATCTCTCTACCTCAGTGAACTCACCACCCCCTCCTCTTCCTCTCCCCTCTCACCTTCATACCGTACACACACACACACACACACACACACACACACACACACACACACACACACCCTAAAATTCATCTCATACTCTTTACAGGAAGGTATTTTGTTTTGCTACAGCATTCCATACTAACTGCTGAGTTGCCGTTGGGCTAACTGTTATGCATTTTACTCTTGTGGACTTGCTGTACTTCCTATGGGGACATCCTGTAATGTTGATCTTTCACTGGTTACTGCACTGATTCATTTTTACAACACCTTTGGTCTAACTCTGGTTTATGTAATCTCATCACTGTCATTCATTGAATTTGTTGTCCAATACCGATTTCATAGCTTCACAGCTGCTTCCAATAAAAACTCAATCAGCTGTCTCCAACATTTATTTGAAGTGTGTTTGTGCTACATGCACAATCAAACCCAACCAGTATTTATTCCATGTAACTTCCATGAATCCGTCATGCTTGTTGAGTGAACACCTCTCTTAAAGGGAACACACATTAGACTGGACAGGGCCATTTACTCTGTGGCCTGCAGTCATCAGTGCTGCATTTGTTGTGGAGTCAGAGGTTAAAAAGTTCCGTTTTAGTTTCTTTTTCTCTAAGCACCAAAATGTATTAAACTGGCTGAGTGTAATGGAAAAACAAGTACTTCTTTTTTTATTAATCCCCTTTCACCAAACTAAAGAAGGAAGGGATGGCGACCGTGACCTAAAAAAACATGATAGTTCCAGCTTACATCAACTCAAAAACTGCGACGTGTCCTCAGCTTGAGGAGTGTTTGTCTGTCTTCATTCTATTTAACATGAAAACAGCTTGGTGAGACCTTTAGGAAGGCCAGAGAAAGGATAGTAAAAAGTGAGTGATTGTTTTTGGCCAAAATACAGGATCGTGGTCAAAATATCAACACTGCTCTTCACTCCAGGAATGTGACATGAGAAAAATACAAGATACACGTGGAACTGAGCCACAGTGTGGGATTATTTTGAAAGAAGCTGCTCCATCTGAAGCAACTGCATTATTAATGCATCTACAAAAAAGCTTGTAAATTCATCTTAAGAAGCGCCTCACATTGCTGTCTCGCCACATGTATTCACTGTCCTCTTCTTTCTGATTACTTTGAATAAAAAATACTTTCCTTCGCTCTCTTTAGTTCTAATTATATTTACTTGTTCTGCACTTTTTGATCATCACAAGAATTTAATCAGAAAACTCTCATTCTTGCATGCTGCTTGAAATGCCAGCTTTGTCTTTAAGTAGTTTAAAAGGTACAACACTGAACCATGAAGCCAACTTTTTATCTGTGAATAAAGAACATTTCTGCAAAGCAATAAAAGCATAAAAATTGTGACACTATGAAACTTTTTATTTATCATTTAATTCTATTTATCAGCTTCTGTCTGACTGTCCTTTAACTTCACCTTTCCCCCAAGCCAGTTTTTGCTATTTTTACAGCCAAAAATGCTAAATAATATAATTACAATGCATTATATAATATATGAAATGTTTATTATATAATATTGTGCAGATTGTTACATAAGTATTCATAAATATGTTATTTTCCTAAATGCAATGTGCCATGTTTGATTATGAATTTTCATGTACAATGCTATATAGAGCGAGACAGCCATGGATTTGTTATGATCCAATTTCTAAAGTAAATATTATGGTCTGCCACGGTGGAATATGCCTGCTGACATTTGCTGCTGGTGCCATAACAAAACACACCACGGGCAACAATGATAAAACAGAAGCTGCTGGAATAGCACAACAGCACGGAGGATGATCTGCAAATTTTCCACAAGATAAGCACATGGTCCCGTCATTATTGAATGAGCAGAGAGTGCAGACGTGTGATCAAGGCCACTGTCTCTGTTTCTGTTTGGGCTGCTGAATTTTAACAGGAAACATGAATGCCAGTTTTTACCCCTGCAGTTTCCTGGGTGTGGGTCTCAGAATGGTGACCCTCTGTTCATTCACACTAGCTAGATCTGCAAAGAGCTTTTTGTAATGCAGACAGTATGTGAAACATAGAGAGCTACCACATATCCATCGACATGCATTAGCACTCCAGCCTCTCCACAACTCCACAGTGAATTCACACTCTCTACCCTCCGCTGTAAATGTCATGGCCTCTCCTGTTACAGCACTACTCAGTTTGGTATATATTTCAACATCATCTGCCTGCTCAGTTAATCCTCCATTTTCTTTAACAAACACAGACACTGAAGTTGAGAAAGAAGTCAATTAGAAGCACTTAACTGTAAAAGTTTATTGAACTTCTAAGAGGCAACCTGTCTAGAAACTAAGCTGAATATGAAACATTTGAACCAAGAGTAAGCATGAAGCATGTTCAGATATCCAGACTTATTTCCCCATTGCAAAATTCACAGCCTCAATGAAATCTACAGCCCAGATTCACTTTAAAGAGACAAGTGCATAGAGAAACCGGGTCAACTGTCCTAGAAAGGACATTAATGCAAATGTCCAGACCTACTTATTCTGCCTCTCAATTCTGAAACTCCCACCATTTAACTGGAATTGTGACTCTGCGTCCAGTCATTTCTCCTGTGAATCAGCAGGAAATCTAAAATGTTCCAGTTTATCGCGGTGCCTTTGATTAATTCTGAGTTAAGCTCCTCAACCCAGACAGCTGAGCTGATAAGGTTGAATCTCAGGTATGCCTTAGATACTAATGTGCTGCTACAGCTCTTTGGCACAACTCCTACCAGTGTGATGAGATAGTGAAATGTCCTGTGTGTCTTCTACAATCAGTCTGTGCAAACAACGCTTGAGTTTTTACTGTGTCACCGGTGATGGTTTCTGTGTAAAGTAATTGCCTTCCTGGGATTTATAAAGTACAACTGCTGCTGTGACACTGGTGGTGTGAGTTGCCAATAACTCCGGCTATAACTGGATAAGTCAGACTGGGGTCAAAGTGATGTAAGGCTTCCTCACTAGAAGCACACTGGTTAAAAGTTAAACCGCTTAAAAGAGAATATTACTGACAACCAACAGCCACCGCGAGTGCGCAGATGTGTGTGATTGTGTTTGTGTGGGTCTGCCCCCCGTGCATGTGCACACAACATGCGCTTGAGTTGGTGTGTGTATTAAAGTTTGACCTATGATGTTATCTAGGTCACATTTCACTCCCACCTGTTTTAGGGATAACCCCCTCAGCAGGTCAAACACAGAAAAATCCTATTGCAACATCAGCAGCTCTGCTTTAAGCCCCAGTTGTTGGCATTCTAGGGAAACGACTCACTTAAACAGTGGAAAATTCCCTTTGAACAACACTGAGTGTGAACAGAATAATGATTAACTGGGTATGCAGTGACAATCCAGATTCTCTCACCACATGTTTTCAAATCATTATTCTCAGGAAGTGGCTTGTGTCTGTGTTTTACTGTGTCGGCATGTCCAAGTTTTTAAGGGAAATAAGACTGGTAAAGACTGATAAAACCTCATAAATAGGTGCTGACCACAGATAGTTATGACATGGTTAAATGCAAAAGTGTGATGAAACAGCAGACTGATATTGATAAAGCTGTCCATTCGCCTTGGCCTCAAAAATAGGTTTCACTGTCAGCCGTGCACAACACTAATGTGTATCATTGTACTATTCCTCAAAGGGGATATGCAGCTAACTAGCTCATTATGGAAAGCACGGTGTGATGAGCTGGCCGTTGGTACACAACTAATTAGGTACTGCTGGCAGCTTTTCTCAGCACCCCACTGTCACCATGGGTGCATGGGTGAAGTGTGTTAAGAGGAAAGCTGTGAGATATTAAGAAAGACACAGAGGAATTAAACAACAAAGGGTATACTGGGTATAAAGGGTATGGTGCGTGGAGTTCAATTCAACATATCAGAGTGAGGTCCACAGCTCTAAACATGAATCAAAAACCAACCAAAAAAAGTGCTAAACCCTGATTAATTACTAATACTATATTTTGTTCCTCAATGAGGATGTTAGAGAGTAGGAATATGTGGGTATATCTTTACTAAAGCAATGAGTTTACTCTTCACACAGCAGATTAATATGACTGTAAAAGCAGTCTAAACAAAGAGAGAAGAAATCAAGAGATGACGAGAGCCTTGAGGTTGGAATAGAGCTACAGTTTCCATTTTAAGAGGCAGAGGGGAGCTGTCGCGCTTGCCTCTCTGTTTTGTTTTTTATGTCCTCCCTCCATCCAGCTACTGGAGTAAACACAAAACCCAGAGGAATCTGCTGTGCATGTGGGAATACAGAAAACTGTAGTCCTATGATGTGGATTTTATTATAAATAATTTATATCCACAGATTAATTTCTAGTTGCGAACATGTGTTTTTTTTGATGATATATTGCGTTTGCTCCTCCAGTATCAACTTGAGGCTTCCATGTGATGTCTCTGATACTGACGTTGAGCTTTTAAAATTTAATGTTATTTCTTGTGAACTTCCCTGGATCGCTGCAACACTTGCTCCTGGCTCTTTATAATATGTATGAGGTTTTATGAGTTCAGCTGAGATAATCCCGTTTTAACAGTCGCGAGGAAAAGAGAGGAGAGCTCAGTGAGACACAGCATCAGATTAAAATGCTGGCTATATAAAGAGTAGAAAAAGGATGACTGATGTTTATTTACGTGTTTCAAAGAAATGAGCATCTAACAGATCGTCAGCACTTCAGGCATCAGCCTTATTCACACAAAGAGAGAAGGGGAGAATCGTAGGCCAAAACAGACGAGATGAGAGAGACAGACAGACAGAGAGGAACGGAGGAACAGATAGGAGCAGCCAGTGATTGGAATTATCTGGGACCAAACACACTGTCACATGCAAGTCTACAGATTTGCATGTTTTCAAACTGGTGCCATCTAAGGTCACCAGCATGGGCAGTATGAGAGATCATGTGTTGTCTTAACCATTTACGTAACATCCAATCATTTGCACATACACACACACACATGCACGCTCACATCTGTACACACATTCCTACCTCAACAGCTCACAATCAATCATTAGATGTCGTTTAAAGTCACTGATCATTTGAAGTGACCAGTCACTGATCCTCCCTGTTTTATGTTGCTTTTAAACAGCAGCACTGTGTCCCGGAGGCTGCTTGTTGATTGACTTGTTGACCCCCTTGAAATGGAACAAGTGATATAAGAAGCATGTGGCAACTTAAATGTGACTTTTTTGTGCTTTCCCCCCCACACATTTGTCATCCTGTCTTGTTGTGGACACCCTTATGCCTTAAGTGCATTGTTTAAATTGAGAATTGCTGAAGATAAATGCGTTTGTTTAACACTGAGCAAGCTATTGTTTTGTTGGGGACACCATTGGTTGCTACAATGGTCTGTATAATCTGTATTATTGTTTCACGTTTATTAAAGTAACTCAAGCAGATGTGGTAAGGCCGGTGCTGTTACATCACTGTGTAAATGCAGAGGTCAGAGGGCAACACGTGATGCAAGTGGGGTTCAAGGATCATGACCTCTGAACCTGCCTGTACAACACAAAACTAACATACCACAGCCACATGTGAGTGTCTTAATGTGCCTGTGCAAGAAAATAGGACTTGTAAAAATTGCAAAAACAGAGTTGATTCAGTGCAAATTCTATCCATGTACAACTTTGACTTCCTCACACTTATTCAGTGCAGAAGAACGCTTCTTTCACTTTGGGTAGAAGTGGAAATACCTCCATGTTAGTGACTCTGAACGGAATCTGACAACAGTTGGTTTCTGGCCGACTAGAGAAAGAAATAAGAGAGCGAGGCTGATGCAGTATTTGAATCAAAACACAGTCTGTTGTTTCTGAGTTAATTAGAGCACCTAGTACATTTACAGGAAGGCAGTGTGTCCTCCGGGGAGATCAATGCAACACTAGGTCAAGAAAGCAGCTCAGTGTGCCGCTAACACAAGTCTTTTATTCCAACAAAATCTAGCTTGTGCTTGTGTGTGTGTGTGCATGTGTGCTCTATTCCCACTGAAGTGACCCACTTCCTAAGAGAGGGATAGACCACAGGGGGGGTGAATTGTTTGAAAAGAGAGAGTCTGAGAGGGATTTGGTGTACTTACATGGGACAGAAAGCTAGACCCTTGTGACACCCTTGTGACGCTTCCTCCTGTGGGTACTAGAGGAGAGCCTGGCACAGTTCTGTGGGAAAGACGAGAGAGGGTGTTTGACTACACTGGGCCTTTGTGGGTCTGCATAGTCGCAATTATCAGTTACAGCAGAAGGTGTTAGCTGTTAACTTATCATGTGTAACTGATAGCTCACATTGTCGCCTATTTGTGCAGAGGCAGTTTCATGGGTTGCAGATTGTAAAGTGGTGCAGGTTCAAATTAACAGCTCAGTTTTTCCGTGTTTGGTTCTATGCACCTTTGAAAAAGCAGCCTGCAGTCATTTTAAAATGATGAATTTGAGCATGCACCACATCACACCACACTATCAGAGTCTCATTCACACGCCAACATGGCTACACTTGACTGGTTGGAATAAAAGTATTCCTCTACACTCCAGTTAAAGTTATGGTTAATCACATACACACACTGGTGTAACTCTATGTGCATGGTTCTGTGATTGCTTTGATGACTTGGTTGCTTTGATGACATAATGAGTGTGTGTGTTAGGACTGTATGATGACTTTATTGGGGATGTAGTGAATTTGAAAAAGTGTTGTCTAACAGATATGAATCACTGGGTGCCATTCTCCTTTAAGAGATGGGGTGAAAAAAAGAGGAGCACAGATCATTTCTGTGTTAACAAAACATTACAGGCCGGATTCTTGGGAAGTAATCAAGATTCTCTGACTTCTGGTGCCTCTAATGCATAAGCAGTGTGACGTCTCAGACCTCACCGACCATAAAGTAGGGCACGAACTAAAAAGACATGACATTCTCTTCACCTTTGAACTGGCCCCACTGAGAACCCACTGCCTCTGTTTCGTCAATGTCACTGGTCTGTCATGAGAAGGTTAACTTAATGAGTCTCACAGTTTATCAGTACCTTATCAGAAGACTATGTAACTACACACTTATGTGGCACTGTTCTCATTTTTCAGTGACCCAGGGGCCAGGGGCAGGAAGGCACGTACAGTTTTGATGCTCTAGCTTCTGTATTTACCACACTGACTTAGAGAATGAAGCGCCAAAGAAGTTGGAAGGTATCATCAAATTAATTCAATATCAGAAAGAAATCAGGCATTAATATAAATAAGCAAGTTTTTCAACACTGCAGTGCCACTCTAAATTCTTCACAAGACATAAACCTCCTGCTCGCCTCGACTCCGTCCACACAGCAGTCCCAGCCACGTGTTACTGCTGGGCCCAGATACCTAAAATATTCATAGTGTCCTTGTCAGAACACATTTATGCAGCCTCACTGAACAAATCTCTGTAGAATGAAAGAATGAAGGGGGCGCCAGAGTTTACAAGATGACTCAGCAGAATGAAGGCTGCGTCCTTTGTGTTGGAATTAGACGAAGGCAGCGCACACACCCACACAGTTTTTGTAGCTGATTCAATATTCAAGAATAACAAGTCAGAGATAAAAAAGCAAGGCTAAGATTTTTCATTAAAGATGTTCGCCTTCCAAGTGACATCTTGCTTTAATTCACATGTGTGTGACAAAACAGACTGACTACTGTGGAATAGAAATACTGACCATAAGGCACTGCTGTGCGAGCCACGTGTACTGCTGCAGAAGAGAAGCTGGGAATGACATCTGGAGATGAGGACATGACAACCTACAGTATGCAAATGTTGTTTTATCCATTTCAGAGTGCACTTTCTGAAATCAGAAATGCATGTTTCAGTGCATGTCGTGGTTCTGGAAAGTAGTAGAAGCTGATGTGATGTGAAAAATGTCAGATCTGCTCCTGCTTTTGTTAGTTTGTGCTTTCAACACTGAGAAGAGCTTGTTTTGGTCGCTCTGGCAGCTCTGGAGCAGCAGTGGTATGTGTGCCTTTCAGGACAGATGCTGAATTTGAATGTACTCAGGACAGGGGTTTTAGCTGAATGCCTAATGGTTTTTGCCACACTACTTGTGTAGTAATTAAGAGTGACATTTAGATACAGCAAGGTGGTGCTGCTGCTTATGCCAATATCTTTCAAACTTTTCCTCTGTTGACAACTTCAAAATAACCTCTCACAGCAGATTTTTCTGTCAGGTTTTTGAATTCAGTGTTTAGGATGTAATACCTCCATGGGTGGACACAATAAAATAAAGAGTTAGGCAGTTGAAGGTAGTCTGATTCACCAGCTGTGCAACAAATAACATCCTTTTAATATCCTATCCTACTTCAGATGTATTAATTCAGTTTTTTGTTGATGTTGTAGTTGTGGTGTTGCTAGATTGCATTATATTTCAAGGTGTTCATGGTATTTTGTCCACTCATATAAAAGGGAAAACAGCAAAATACCACGTACACTTAAAATATAGCAATTCAATAATACGAATTACCACAGAGTTGAATCCACACCCCTCTGCCACAGTCTCAACAAAAGTTGAACATTGCAAACTTCACAAAGGTAGTATTTATCTCAGGGCTATATCATGTCCGCCGTCTTTATCTGCCTGTAGAATTAATCCTACTGAAGTTATATTGCATTATCGCTCCGGATACCAATTTCTCTTTTGTCAATTTCTGCAGTTTCTTTCCCACTTTTTGGTCCCAATCCAATTCCTAAAAACACCTCCGTAAGAAACTAATAAGTCAGGCTGGATCAGTTGGCTGCACTCCATCAGCTGTAATCACCACTTCTCCGTCTGAGGCTCCAGACACTGTGCTGAGGAGATGGACTGAGTGCTTGCCAGGGATCTTCATTCACCTTTGCAGACTGTCAAGATAAAGTTGAAGTCAGACATCCCAAAGGAGCTTTTGCAAAGACAAAACTTACAATAATGAATTAGTGAAAGACACCTTTAGATGAAGGAAGCCGTGCTGATTTGGGGTTTACAGGTTTTTATATTAAATTTTCATAAGCATGTGTTTGGCAATCATGTGACGTTGCACAGTGATGCATCAGTGATGGCATGTACAGTACTGTATCTTACTTCAATGTGTCTTGTTGAAAACAACCTTGGTGATATGACCTTAAAGCTGGTTGGTTTCCTGGCCCGTCTGTATGGAGGCTCTTGCTCTACAGTCCAGGCACACATAGACACAGCCACAAAAAAGACATAGAGGTGAAATATGATGCAGGTGACCATCCTTGGAAACCAGCCATTCATTTTCTTGCCCATGAGCCAGCAATAACTTCTTTCACCTTGTCAGGAATGTCAGCCCCACATGGATGGAAGCACAACGTGTCGTGGTAATAATACCAGCACAAGAGCTGTTATGAGGAGATTACTTTGTGTTGATAAACCTAATCTGTGTTGACTGGACCCCTGGCTTTGGTTGTTATCACTGTGGTTTTCAACACAATGGTCAGTGTGCTTTTAAGGCTGTGGCTAAATGCTCTTGTGCTGCTGTCACCGAGTTACATTTGGTGCCAGGCTTTCACAAACAACTTCACATGCAGACAAATACAGACATGCACACACACTCACACTCACTCCTCATGCAGATACAAAGGCTGGCTGACACACTGGTATTGAAGCGATTCTTATTCTCTAATCTAATTACTGACGTAGTACTAAGCTCTATTCAGTCAAGGCAGGTGAATGGGTTCTTCTTCCTCTAGATGACGTCTGTGCAGTAGTGGAGAGGGCTGAGCCTGGATGTTCCTTCTTAATGGACATCAAACGACTTATGGATCGGTGCTCGTCCCGGTGTGCCGTCATGACTCACAGACATATGCAGAGGAGAATATGACAAATGACAAGTACATTTGGCACAGTGGCAGCATACATCGAATGGCTAATGCATTCAGAAGACAGGAGACACATAATGTAAAGAAGAGGATTCTTCACAGACATGACATGCAAAAGGCAGAGGAGCCATGCTGGCCCCAAGTTAGACCCAGGACCCAGTGGACTTTAGTGGGTTTATCCACCCTGCTGAAGTGCCCTACAGGCAGACAGGGGCGCTGCTCTGTAGCTCACCTGCTCTCTGACCTTGAGGGCAAAGTTGGATATTCATTGCTTCAGTACATTTAGTCAAGAAATCTTCCATACTCAAGTACAAATTTGAGGGACTCCACTCTATGTCGTAAAATATTGCTGTTATCAACTATCTTAATTTCTTTCTGGCCTTCTTTGCATCCTCATTTCCTTATTTATTTTTGTCTGTACTTTCTTCTTTTCTTTCATATTCCATTCTTTCCTTCCTTTCTTCAGTGGTGGAATGTAACTTAGTACATTTACTCAAGTACTGTACTTCAGTATAATCTTGAGGTACTTGTACTTTACTTGAGTATTTCCACTTTATGCAACTTTATAATTCTACTCCACTACATTTCAAATATTGTACTTTATAGTTTGCCTGGCAGCTTTACTGTTCAGATTAAGATATTAATACAAAATATAATCAAAAAATAAATTATGATATAATATTATAGATTAAGAAAAGACTTTGATGATCCCTTGGTAACATTCAAAAGCTACCCAGCAGTATATATAGTAAAAAAATAAGCCCCACCTTTACCAGCTGCAACACTAAAGTAATATTTATTTAGTTATTCTGAAATGGGTCTGCATAATGATTACTTTGACTTTTGGTACTTTATGTATATTTTGATGCCAATACTTGTGTACTCTTTCTCTTTTGTGTAATTTGGTAACTGGTTAGTACTTGTCTACATCTTTATTTATATATATTTATATATTTATTACTACCATTTATACTTGCATACACCTGCACTTTATACATTTTATCACTAATGTACACCTGCCTTCAACAATATTATATTTTATTTCATATATAGTATATCATATTCTATTATTCCGAACTTGTGCACTATTTTATGTCTTAGATTTTTATACATATTGTTTGAGCACTGTTGGAGGGAGCCTGAGAATTAAGAATTTCATTGCCATATAACTCTGTCAGAGAACTGAGATCATCTGACCAAAGACTTCTGTCTGTCCTGAGATCCAGGACTAAGTGTTATGGGGACAGGGCCCTCTCTATCGCTGCCCCAAAATTATGCAATTCTCTTCCTCCCACTATCAAATTCTCCCCCACTACTGAGATTTTCAAGACTCATCTTAAAACACACTTCTACTCATTAGCTTTTAACTGTGCCTAACTTAACCAGCTCAGGTATTTCTATTATTATTATTATTATTATTATTATTATTATTATTATTATTATTACCTTTATTATTTATCATCATTCTGATTTTTCTTCTCTTCCATTGTGTTTGTTTCCTTCTTTTGTTTTTGTTTTCCTGTGTGTGCTGTAAAGCCCTTTGGATCAACTGTGTTGTGTGTAGAGTGCTATATATAAATAAAGTTGATTTAAATGACTGCTCCACTGTAATTGTTGTGCATATGACCAATAAATAACTTGAGATCTGAGTGCTTCTGGTTAAATCCCTTACTTGAGTGGCCTACTTCTTCCACCACTGACTTTGTCTACCATTACTATGAACTGCATCTCGACATCAGAGGGTTGGTAAACTAAAATTCCTGGAAAAGTGCTTTCACTGCCCTTCAGGTGATTTTTCCCCCCTTTACCATATGATTCACCCATACACACTGTATCACAGTCTGGATTTCATCACTTTCAGCGTAGGAGTGGGCGTTGTACGACCGCCCACTTTTGGTGACGTTACACGTGTCGTGGCGTTCGCACAGGATTTTTTTTTTCTGTCGGGCGCGCGCTTTCCCGTCACCAGCCACCAACCGGCCATTCTGTCAGAGCGAGTCCAGACTAGACCGAGTGTGGACGTGCTTCTCCTACAGAGAGCGAACAGACACACACTACTACTACCAGCCCAGCAAGCAGTGCCTGTAGCCGCGTTGCGTCTTTGCTCTAACCCGAACCAACCAACTCTGAATTCGCATTAAATATGTCTAATATCGTTTGCTGTCAAACGCCTCAGGTAAGATTTTCTCTCTCTCTCTCTCTTTAAAAAAATGAAGTGAGGAAATTATGGCGTTTAACGTCTTTGTCAAGGGAACGTAACGTGGCTGTTGAAATGTGGGGGAACCGTTAAATCTGTCCTTGGTTACAGTGGATGCTAATGTGACCGCCATTCTTTAGCTACTGCAAGATATCTATTCTTCGCTTTGAATGAGTGGTAGCTGTTGTCTTTGCTCAGACTGGGTGGAAACTGCTGGAAACTGCTCTTGTAACGTTATGGGCGCGGACAATGTCACACAAACCGCTGCTTCCAGCATACAGCTAACTAACGTTAACTAACGACGCGGATATTTAGCTCATGTTGCCAGCTAACGGAATAGTGAAGCTAGTTTTCATGGGCGAACACCTAAATGTATTTGACGTGGTCCGTTTTAATTAATTAAACCGGTGTGGCAGCCTCATGGCTCCCCCATCCTAGCTAAGCAGCAGGTTGTCTAGTTCGGCTAACACGCACTAGCTTCTCCATCTCTTCTCAGGTTGCTAGCTGCCTGGCTCTAGCTGGATCCCTGCCTCGCTTGTAAGCTAAAGCATTTGTATTGTCTGCGTTTGTAATCCGTGTAAAAGTCGAGTTAATCAGATTCTTGCCGGGGCTCCCGTTTCCTGACCCAGTTTCTGGTGGCGGGATGTACGTACAGACTAGCTATATGACTTCTGGCACCTCGCCAGACATCATGGGCCTGGTACATTACTCAGTCAGGGGAGGGGGGCAGGCAGATTGGTGACATTGCTTTGCAGCGAAGAGGCAAACATGAGATACTGGTTGGCCAATTGTAAGACTTGCCCACTGGGGGATGGCAGGGTGGGTAACGTAGCATGGGTACATCCTGTCCTTTTCTACCCCCTCCATTTAGTGCCACATTGTGTCAGATTTTATGGGCTGTGACCAGTCTTGACACAATATTGACGCGCCAGTGTTGCTGTCGATGTTGAGCATTATTGGGTGTACTGTATCGATTGTGTGGTAAAAGGAAATTGTCTAGCCAATTCTTAACGTTTCCGACTTCCTCAAGGGCTTTGGTATGTAGTGTTTCCTGGCTGCAGGTTGGCCATGATAGTATGTGGCTTACTGTGATTTTAATCCGGCTGGCAACCACATGGAAAATTCTCAAATAACATACTGTAGATTAATGATTTTATGAAAAGGGGAAAAAAATAAATACATTTAGCATGCCCTTTAAGGCTTATCCAATAGACGATTAATAAAACATCCTTTCTGTCTGAGTGGACGTGCTCAGACGTATTCTCCTTTTCACTTCTTTAAGTCTAGTATCGAAATGAGTTGCTCTAGTTTTTGAACATAGGGGAGTGTCAGATTTCTCGAGAAACACATTTGACATCTTCATTTCCATTGTTCTGTAGAGTCCGTTGTTACATTTGAGGTATTATAGTATCTGATACTGCATTGATCAAGGGTGTGAATTTTTGTGTTTTTATAGACATACAACCAATACAATGTTTACTGCCTCCTTCATTTTTAAATGTCACACCCTTATTAGATTCCCTTGTTCAAGATGTGTTAAATTTAAGCGGTAAATTTCCACACAGTAAAACTGGGAGAAATATCCAGCAATGCCTCTCTTCACCACTGGAGGGGTGTCTAACAAGCATTGATTGTTCAGCGTCAGTCCTGCACTTTTGTGCCTGACTAATCAGATGGAAAAATGGAGAAAGTACATTCAGAGCTACCCTCTGTGACAAAGTTGTGAACAGTCTCAGTCTTTCTCTTTTGTGCCTTTTGTTCTCTCTCCTTTGTTCCCTGGTTTTCAAGCGTATGCCCATATATCCACATTTACAGCTCACCAAGTCTGCCTGGCTTTTTTGTCTGTACATAAATTCCTAAATGCGCGGTCACTGACCTGATATCGTCACTGTTATTTCCCAATTCTCACTTTTTCAGTTTTTGGACATGAATGTTGTGTCCACAGAGCATTTCCTTAGAAGACAACAAAAAAAAACATAGTCAGTGTACAGCAGTTTTTATGTAGCCAGACATTATTCCTGAATTGCCATTTGCTGGATCCCAGAGTAACACTTGTAATGGCGTAAGATTGTTTTATCAGTTTGCAGAAGATTATTATTTAATCACAGCTGTGATTAAGGCGCAACTCTGCATTAAAGAATCATCTCGAGAGCTGAGGGCGTGGCTGGTCTGGTGGTGTGTTGGAGAAATGAGAGGGGAACAAGGCAACAGGCAAGCGTGGTGGACCTAACCATGTGGAGGAGTTGAGCTTTTGAGCCTTCACAAGGAGTCTTCTGCCAGATGTTGCATAACGACTCAAAACTGGGTCAGTTTTTCCTCCGTCCACACACAGACAGGGTGAATTATAGCTTTCCATGCCAGCCTTGCTGTAAATGCTGCTCAGTGCAATACAAAAAGACTATATTCTAGCATGTGCCATCGTGCTTGCGCATTTACCCATAAAAATCTCTGGCACACGTCCCAGCAGTCTTAGCTTGGTAGTTTTACACATCCGCCTTTCACACATCTTTGCCAAACCAAAAACAGTACGACACGTACATGCTCAGTGTGTTTACTTTAATACCGAACATGATTAGCATCTTTCTAGTTCACCGTCAAACAAAACTCATCTGACTGCGACTGTTAGGTACTTTTTCAGAGCAAAGCAATTAATTTTTCATAGTTCCTTTATTCCTTCTCCTCCTTCAGACTGACGTTGCCATCATCCTCTCCTTGTACAGTTTGTGCTTTTTATTTTTCCTTTGCATTGTGCTGTATATGTGTTGTCAAAAAGGTAAAGGGGGAAAACAGTTAAATAAGAGTCATCCGATCTCAACATAATTCCCCCTTTTTTTCCATCTGATATGTGACTTATTAATTCAATTGCTTTTGAGTTTAGTAGGTCACTGGATTTGAGTATTTTGTTGATCTGGCTAAGTACACGTGTATTTGTGCTTTGTGGGAGGTTTTTAAATAATGTATTGATGACAGTTTTATATGACTGCCGTACAAGTTATAACATTGCATAATTTGTAAAATCAGGAAGTGTAACATGTAAGGTTAGCTTTTGGCGCCTGAACGGTATTGTGATTTACTTGTTCAACCAGCTGCTTGGCACCTCTTACACATACGTTGCTGTTATTATAGGGATTATTTACTCAAAGGCATAGCTCAGGGCTGTTTCATCTTAACAGAAAATTACTGTTGCTGAACTCAAAGTGCCCTGATGTCTTACACTGCAAGAATTTTCTTTGCAGCTGAAGACAAATGTCAGAGAGAAATATTATATTATTTCAGTACAAAAGTGCCTTTCACACATGGCCTTGGGCTTGCAAGAATGTGTTTGTATACCTTTCCTCCAAACATCTGACTGTGGAGAAGACTGTTATTATTTCAGCAACATACAAAGGGAATATTGTCTGCTCTTGTGTCAGTCTGTCTATGTTTTACATTGTCTGTACTGTGCTTGCAAATAACTCTCTCGCCTGAAGTCTGCCCATTGATTGTGCACAGCGTAACAGACCCGAACTGTTCTAGAAGAAACTCCTGCAAGGCTAAAGAATAATTTTGATATTAAGTCTTTTAATATTTGTCCTGTGTGCCTGACAAGGAGTTGCCTCCTAGAGTCACATGTTTCTTTGAGGAGTAGAGGCCTTCTTTTATCTGTTACAGGACTTTTAGGCTTCACCATCAACTTGTACTAATATTGTAAGTTCTGCACACAAGGGTTTTACTTAAAATTCTTGCACAATGATTCACATCGCTGCTACTGAAATGTGCCACTGACAGCAGCTAGAGTCACAAGTACATTATATGCGCAGCAGTTGAGTAAATCACAGCTTTTTCTAATGAGTTAGAATTGCATGCGAGTTGGATAGAGAACACTCGCACAGCACAAAGCTAGGCTACCCAGGAAAGCCTTGTCACATGGAGGGTGGATACGATTTCAGACTATGGGGCAGCTGCTGTGGTCTGTCTTGTCCTCTCTCCCCATATGGGATGGTGATAAAACTGTTGAAATTGCAGTGTAATTTATTTACTGAGCTTCAGACTGCGGATGGCATAGTGGTGAGGTGGTTAGGCATGGAATTACGTCAGTTGAATTCATTATTGTTGTGAACTTCTCATTGGCACAAGTGTGTTTTTGTTTGGCTCATTTTGGGCTGCCTGAAGCTTGACGGCTCGTGAAACCCAAACTCTTTACCAGAATATCTTGAGATATATGGGATGATCTCTATTGGATGTGACATGGAAGTGTGGGTGGGTGGGGCTTGTGTGCCAGGCTTGCGAGTACATAATGTTGGCCAACCAGAATTCATAGTGCAGCCATGCATTAAAAAAGCAGGCCATTACTGTATCTCGCCAATTGACTGGCTGTGGAGACGCTGTCACACGTTGTTCCCTCCTGCGTTTCCTTATAGGTCAGTGCTTGGATGAAAGGGTTCCTATAGGGAGGAGCCAGCTAAAGGGGCTTGTCACATAAGATAGAGTTGGAGTGGCCTTGCTTCAGAGATATGGAGACAGAGCTGAAGGCATGAGGTGGATTAAATGGTCTTGCTTGGCCTAGTGGAACGTGGCAGCAGGTGTGGAGATTTAAAACACTAAATGGAGGGTGTCGTAAGGGAGGAGTGTCAAAGGCATGGGCTTAGCTACCAACGCTGTACGCCTTTAGGTTTACAGCCTTTTCATAAAATGCTAAATTCCAGTCTTCCTCCTGAATTCGATGAGGATAATGTGTTCAGATGAAGTGACCAATGTTTCCTGAATCAGATCATCTGTTCTCAAATTTTTTGTGCATGTGGGCTATATGGAAACATTGTGACCTCTACTACGTGTTTGGAAAATGGCTCATGAAAAGGACGCTGGAAGAGGAGGCGGGAGGGCAGTGTTCTCAACTGCCACTCCATGCGCAAGGTTGCCTTGATTTACCACGTGGAACCGACTCGTGCTAGCATTGCATGGGTGCCAAGAACAGGCGGCATCAGTTTCTAAGTGAGCCATTTCCCCTGTCTTCACTTAAAAAAAACAAAAAAAACTCATGTCCCCTTTTTCCCTTTTCTCATTTTCTTCTAGGTTATAATGTATGACCAACACAGAATAAGTACAACTCTATAGCCAACGGGATCCCGAGGACTTGATTACAGTCGCTTCAAGCCTGATAGTTTGTCCGTGCGGCTGCTCCCCCTCTCCCTTCTGCTCACGCCCGTTTAGTCGACTGGCATTTCTTCTAACATCTTCCCGTCCCTCTCCTCGGGTGAAGAAGACTTGGGTTCCACTGAGATCTCAGTCTGCTTTGCCTATTGCTTACCTTCAGTTCCTGTTCTACTCTCAGCAGTGGGGCTTCCCTGGATTTGCATTATTCTCTATTAGGTAAGACCATAACTAATGCATGGGACAGATTATAATACACAATGCACATTACAGGCACCTAATCCTAATCCTCTCTCTGGTCATCAATTAATAAAGCCAGCTATTACAGTGTTGCATAGCTGAAAGCATGTTTGACAGAGTGCAGAAGACAAGCATGCCGGGTATTACTGCTTTAATGGGCAAAAATATATATATATTTTTATTTTTCCTCTGCAGGCATATCATCAAAATTTACCAAGATGATTCCAAACGGTTATTTGATCTTTGAGGATGAGAGTTTCCTGGATTCCACCGTGGCCAAAATGAACGCTCTGAGAAAGAGTGGTCAGTTCTGCGATGTTAGACTGCAGGTACGCTTAATGCAAAAAAACACACACACTCTCTCACACATGGGTCACTGCACTTTTTCAGAGAAGCCATGGAGTCACTCTGTGAAACATAAGAGCTCAGGCAGCGAGGTGCACTGTAGGGGATAAAATGACAAACAGGTTTGTTAAGATTACAAAACAGTTTGAGATGCACAAGATGTCAGTTCAAACTGTGGGGCGGAATGTGTATATATAGTTTAAACATTATACAGCATAGTTCACCGGGTCTGAATGATAAATGTATTTTGTTCAACTCATGTGAGTCATCCCAAATTTGGAAACTAGAAAAAGAGTATTTACTTTAATGTTTCCGGTTATATTTCCATTGCTCTCAAATCCCAAGTGTGAGAACCTGTTCCCACCATTTGTGCTGCCATTCAGGAAATGATGTGTAGATATGGCCATTGAGGCACAACTACTGAACTATTGATCATGTTGCCTTTTTATTACAAACATTATCTCAGTCAGTGTCTGGGGTTTATTTCTTTGGTTTCCTTTTTAATGTTAACACTAAAAGAATAATGTTGGTAGCAGTTGTTTCCCTTTTAACAAACACAACACACATCCTAATTGTTTGTCTTCTTCTTTCTCTTCATTTGTTTAGGTGTGTGGTCATGAGCTGATGGCTCACCGTGCTGTTCTGGCTTGCTGCAGTCCCTACTTGTTTGAGATCTTTAATAGTGACAATGAGCCTCATGGAGTCTCACATGTCACTTTTGAGGACTTGGACCCAGAGGCTGTAGAGATCTTGCTCAACTACGCCTATACTGCCCAGTTAGTAGCACCTTTGATCTTTTGCCTCTGATCTTATCACAGCAAAATTCTCTTTTGAAACTTTTAAACTTTGGAAATGATTGACAACCTCTTTTTTTTGTCTTCTGTGTGTAACAGGCTAAAGGCAGACAAGGAACTGGTCAAGGAAGTTTACTCTGCAGCCAAAAGGTTCAAGATGGAACGAGTCAAACAGGTATGTTTTTATCACACTTCCCCAATGCTGCAACTTTGGTGACCTATGACTTCTACAGGTTACAAAGAACTTTACTTTTTATTGACTGTAACATATTCCCCTCACTTCTCAGATTTGTGGCGACTACCTGCTGTCTAAAATGGATTCCCAGAATGCCATCTCTTTTCGTAACTTTGCCAGCTCTATGGGAGATGCCAGAGTTTTGGCCAAGGTGGACGTCTTCATCCAGGACCATCTATTGGAAGTGTCTGAACAGGAGGACTTCCTCAAACTACCCCGCCTCAAGGTACTAGCTTAAAGTTATCTATTCTAGTCCCCCTTTGCTCCTGCGTTAAAACTGACCAGCATTGGAGGTCTTGAGTTGAATAACACGTACTGGATTAAGTTTTGTATTTTTACCTTTCTGACTCTGACATGAGATTAACAATACTTACAGTATGAAGGTGTGCCTCTTATAGATTTCCCTACTGCTAAATCCTGCTGAGAATGTATTTAGGGCAGGGGACTTACAACATATGCAATAGTAAGGCCTGGCGTAGGCGGGTTACAGTGTGTAGGTCTTTGTTTAGCATGAGGACTGCGCTAGGTACATTACGAGGTAACTCTGGTTGAGGTTGTGCAGGTCAGATAAATCAGATGAAGTTGGGTTTACAGATATGCATGTTGTTTGGCCTCCATTGCACTTTACTCTTGATTTAGGATGGTCCATAGCATTAACACCTTGAGGCCACCTTAAGCAATTTGAAGATCTCACAGAAACTTGTTATCGATACTTGGCATTAATTTTGGACACTTTTAGATCCTAAATGAAAAATTGTGTAATTAGAAAATGATCTATTGGTAAAATCGTTTGGTTTGTGATCTAATGGGTGAGATTTTAATTCTCCTGGAGTGAACCACAAACTTCGCCTGTATTGATCATTACAGTATGAGAAATATTGATGACTGACTATTTTGCCCATTAGCTAATTGCTTAAAGACGAGACATGAATGTAGAAAAGCAAGGTGAACCTACAAAATTTCTGTTGGGCCACTTTTACCCAGGGACTAATCCAAACTTGTTTTAAATTTTGCCCTAGGGGCTTACTGGTTAAATGAGTGGTGCAGGTGGTTCCCAAGCAACTTAATATGATACTAAGGTGAATCCTGTCACTATGGCAAAATTAAACAATTACAGGTAATGAATCACATGAACCTAATTATCAGGTAAATTAATAATCAGCCAGTAAGATCAAGTTTTCCAGTGAGCGATAAAGGATGTGGTATTAATTTCTTCAGTTAAGCAGTCACTTTATTCCTACTGTGTGTAAATCTAACTCCTGTTTCATCCCCTTTGTGTGTTTACAGTTAGAAGTAATGCTAGAAGACAACCTGACCCTGCCCAGCAATGGCAAGCTCTACTCAAAGGTGCTCAACTGGGTGCAGCGCAGCCTTTGGGAGAATGGAGACCAACTGGAACGACTTATGGAGGAGGTCAGTACGAGGGCGTGCAGTCTCAACTCTCAGACTGATTTTCATTTCTACCCTGCCCTTTCCCCTCCCTCTGACTCCTCCTGTGTTTGACGTTAAGAAGTCATTAAGGGGGCTGAAATAGAAATGGCATGCCACTCTCATGCTGCTATGTCAGGATTGTTGTTTTTTTTTCCCCCTCTGATTTGTTGAGGTTTTTGCAGTAAGAAACTCTGTACCCCTGAACCATACTACAAATTAGAGGTGAGCTGAAAAGAGCTGTTGTTTGCTCTTGTTTTTTGTTTCCACTGTTCTTATTTGGGTCTGTGGTTGGTTTACATACAACCCCATCTGAGTATTACAGTGCTCTTCTCCTCTGAAACACAAAAACACAGGTTCTCAAAGGTCTGACCCTTGATTCTACTGTCTCACTGCCACTTTACTATCTGAACAGGTGCGCGTTTGTTGCTCCAGCACTAACAGGCACTCCTCCCCGTTGATTTATCTCTCCTGTAGGTTTATTAGCAGCAGCAGGAGACCAGACTGAGGAGCCAGGACTGAGCCACCAGGGTAATGAGTCAGAGAAAAGAGAGGGAGGAGAGGAGCACTACTGCCTCTCAGCAAGCCTCTCTATGCAGCCAAGCAACACTGTGCTCCCATCTGTCCATGCCACATATACAGATGCATCCCATTTCTGCATTTACCAGAACACATTGCAATAAATACATCTAATTGAATGCTCCTTTACTGCACATAACAGTATGTTCTAATACAGGCCTACCTATCCACCAGCACATTCAAGAACCACTCAAATTAGGCATTGGACAGAAAACAGCACTGCACATAAGCATAGTGATTTGCTCAGCACAAATATTTCACTGGGCTACAAATGAATTATTAACCTTTCAGGTGAAATTATGATTTTCAGCAACTTCTCACATATTTATAAAATTGTAGGAGCCTTTTGCTCTTTTTTTCCCTAAAAAAGGCAACTGAGTGACTCCAACTCTCACGGTATTGTTTTGTCTGGCCTCAACAGAACATACGTGGTTTTGCTTTTATTTCTCGTTGGATTTAATCTATTATTGGGTAATGATTAAGGTTAGCTTGATAGTTCTTACAACAGCACTACTGTCTTTAGTCATCTGGATTTGACTGCCTATTGTGGCTGCCACCACAATGACCAACTCCTTCCGCTAGAGGACCGGTTTCCAAGCAGCAGAGGTGGGAAGAGGGCCACATGCAGCCCCTCCTCCTCCTCTTCATTCTTCACAGAAGATCTTTCCAGATGCAGCCTCTCATTCTTCACCAGCTCCCTCTTTTTTTAGATGCAAATTAAGGAGAGCCACCGTCCGACACCTTCTTGAGCTCAAACACTTAACCCACTCTATGCAGTGGCAGCAGCGTGTGTGTCTTTTTAAAGGAAGCTTTCCATCCAAAGCGACTGAAGATCCAGGCTTTCGTCCCTTCCCCCTCTTCCTCTTCACAGCGCTGCCCCTCCTCTTCCTCCTCCTCCTCCTCCTCGTCCTCCTCCCCCCTCCCTCCTCTCCCCCTTACGCTGGGGCTCTCAGTGTGTTGCCATGGAGACAGCCACATGGGTGTGTTGTTCCTGTTTGTCTTTCAGGTGCAAACGCTGTACTACTCACCTGACCATAAGCTGGTGGATGGAGGGCTGGTGATTGAGGGGCACAGTGAGGTGTTTGGTGGCGAGGAGGACCACCTTCAGTTTGTGCAGGTACTCAACAGCTTGTGCCTGACTTCACTGTAATGAAGTCTCTACCACATTTTGCTTGGCAGTGTGTAGCCTTATTGTACAGCTTGTGCCTGGCCATGCATAAAAGTTCTAGCCTGTGCCTGGCTAGACGTAGATATGGCTCATTTAATACCACGTTTTAGCCACAATGTTAAGACTAATGTCTGTAGATTAGCAAGAAATGAGCTATGATGCCTGCCTGGCTATGCTGTTGAGCATATATTAAAACCTTATTTAGATTTTTAAGCTAATCTCAACCAGTTGAGCACAGGCAGTGATGGCTGTCTCAGCTGTTCACCCTCTATTTTGAGTTGTGACTGAACTGTGTGCTGTTAGATCTGATTGTAGTGTGGTCTGAGCCTGTAGTTTGCAGTGCTGTGTTGTTGGCTTCAGATGGTGTGAGATTTCAATACATACTCAGTCAAGATTAATGCAGGTTCATTATGTCACGTCTACATTAGACCAGCTGGATCAAAGCGTAGTTTGGGGTATGATTAGCTGGTGTTGGCCACTGGTGGGCCTGTGGTGCAAGCTTGGCTTCTGTAGCTGCACTGTGCTCTTGCAGAAGAGACCCGTACGGGAGAGCACCCAGAGACAGATGAGCTGCAGCTCCTCGGGAAGCCTGTCGCCCTCCAACCAAGCAGCAAATGCCCCGAAACAGACCGCCAGGAGAGAGTGGAAGTACATCGCCTCTGAGAAGACCACAAGTAAGTGTCTGTGTGTGAACTACAGGTGATTTGTCGAGTACAATCAGAAATATTTCTTCCTTTTGAAATAGATTTTGTGCCTCACAGATGCAGCACAGTAAGAATTGATGAGATTAAAGTCAGTAGTCAGGTGGCTTCAAAACTCCAAAACAACTTTACTTGAAAGGACATGGCATCTGAATTCAGAGTGTGATCTCAAAGCTTTTTCCCCTCAAGTGGCTCTAACAATCTCCAATCTTACCCCCAGACAACACCTACCTGTGTCTGGCTGTGCTGGACGGTGTGTTGTGTGTGATCTTCTTGCACGGTCGCAGCAGCCCTCAGACTTCTCCCTCTGCCACCCCCTGCCTGATGAAGAGCCTCAGCTTCGAGGCCCAGCCCGAGGAGCTGGAGGAGCAACCGCTCTCACCCATGCATTATGCTCGCTCTGGCCTGGGCACCGCAGCCCTGAACGGAAGACTCATTGCAGCAGGTGAGCATTAAACGGGGTTAGAAGAAACCAGTATTATATCATGCTACTCTCTTGGCTCAATTTAAAGACACAAACTTACCTTGAGGCGCTCCGTTTCTTTGGTGTAGGCATTGATGGCACTTGGGCTACACAAACTTAGTCTTTGTGGGACTTGAACTGCTTTAGCGAGGCTGACTATGGATAAATGATGGAATCCGAGCATGAGTGTCTTAATATGCCTACTGGGGTTATGTAAAAAATATTGTAATGGAAAAAAGTAGGACCACAGAGCTCCACTGTAACCTTGATGCATCTCGATGTTCCTGCAGGAGGCTACAACAGAGAAGAGTGTCTGAGGACTGTGGAGTGTTATGACCCCAAAGAGGACCGGTGGACCTTCATCGCTCCCATGCGGACTCCAAGGGCTCGATTCCAGATGGCTGTGCTCATGGTACAGTTTACTATTCATATTTATCTCAAATTTATTGACTCTACAGTCAAGTGACATTTTGAATATTTGCCTAGGAGTGCACCTATCCAGTTTTTACCAGGTTCCATTTGTCTTGTGCAAATACTTGCATACTTATTGACTCTGTTCAAATAATTTGGTTTTTTAAAATTCTGTTAACTTAATGTCAGTAGGTCCTTGTAGTTTCAAGTAGATAAGGCAACCAGAATTTAAATGTGAATGATTTATGTGTCAGGTTGATGTATCATCTATTGATTTTTTTTTTTTGATGATTTACACCTCTCACAGGGTCAGCTGTACGTGATTGGAGGTTCAAATGGACATTCTGATGAGCTGAGCTGCGGGGAGAGGTACGATCCACATGCTGATGAATGGGCTCAAGTGCCAGAGCTGAGGACAAACCGCTGCAATGCAGGTCAGACGCTCCTGCAAGGATATATTAACTGATAGTTGAATTTAATGATTTCTATCCAGGAAAATGCTTAAATAAAGTAGCGTCTCTGTTGCTGACTTCAAGCCAGTTTCCTCTGTTTACAGGTGTCAGCTCATTGAACAACAAACTCTACGTTGTGGGAGGATCGGACCCCTGCGGGCAGAAGGGCCTGAAGAACTGTGATGCTTTTGACCCTGTGACAAAAACCTGGTCCAACTGTGCCTCTCTTAACATCAGTACGTATCCACACAATCCCAGATGCACTCAGAGTATTCCATTTACCTTTGATACATATGACATGATCTAACCTCAAGCATACAGCTGAGTAATGTCTTTTTCCGAGGGCTAATAAATGTCTGTCTTTAATGTAAAGCTTTAATTATTCCCTCTGGGAATAATGTTTTAAGAATGAGACCAAAAGTAGGGTAATAATTGATCAGAGAACAGCTCGTGGTCTTGAGATATTTGCAGCCAGAGGGGAAATTAGACAGTTGTATTCATTAAGTAAATTTGTTTTCAGGGAGGCACCAGGCAGCGGTGTGTGAGTTGGATGGCTTCATGTACGTGATTGGAGGGGCGGAGTCGTGGAACTGCCTGAACACTGTGGAACGTTACAACCCTGAGAACAACACCTGGACCCTGATAGCTCCCATGAATGTGGCTCGCAGGGGGGCCGGCGTCGCTGTCCATGCAGGTGAGCCCACGACCACAAACAGGGGTGACGATGGAGAGATTTCGGTTCAGCAAGTTGCAGATAAATGGTAGCTTCTTTATTGTGTACCTCATTTTGTCATATGCTGGTATTAATGTCTGTCTCTCTCTGTCCAGGAAAACTGTTTGTTGTTGGCGGCTTCGATGGCTCCCACGCGCTCCGCTGTGTGGAGGTGTATGATCCCGCCCGCAACGAGTGGAGGATGCTGGGTAGCATGACATCTTCACGCAGCAATGCGGGTGTGGCCATGCTGGGCGAAACCATCTACGCTGTGGGCGGCTTCGACGGAAACGAGTTCCTCAACACGGTGGAGGTGTACAACCCCGAGACGGACGAGTGGAACGACTGCACAAAGGCCCTGACTCCCCTCTCTGACTGAAGAGGGGGAAGACGGGGGTGGGAGGAGGGGGAGCGAGAGAAGGGGTTGCAGGGAGTTTCACAGTGCTTCACCTTTTTCCAAACTAACAGGCTTAGTGACGTAATCGTGTTTCGTGATGTTCTGTGTGTGTATGAGCGGATATGTGTGGGTGGGGGTGGGGGGATTGTTGGGATGAGGGGTCTTCAGTGAAGACTGGCTTATATTTGGTGTGTGGGGAGGGGGGGATGGAGGGGTTGTTGCCCAAAGCAACATGACGCCTTTGCATATTGCATACAATGTTTTTTCGTGCTGTACATATTTTGTTTCTTCCTCATTTTTTGTCATATGCCAACATTTAATACACATTTAGTGCTTTTCTTTTTCTCTTAGAGTTGAAAGGTTTGTCACTTTCATGGAGGGTTTTCAGATGAGCTAGCAATTATTGGTCTCTTGGAAGGTGGCAGTATGGAGTGGTGACAATTGACTTTTGAAAGTTCAAAGTTTATTTAAGAATATTTCTGTTGTGGAAATGTAATTTTGCTCACATATTTAAAGGTCAGTGGTTTGAAGCCTTACTCAGAGTGCGAGTTGATAAACACCTGTCATGGCTTTTTGTGTAATTTTAAACAAGCTGGATTGCTTTTTGAATCTTAAATGATGGCCTTTTTTATATTTTTTATACACTGCTGATTTACCGATAAAATAAAAGTAGTAGCAGACAGCTTAAGTCAATGAATCTAACCAGTGCCAGTTTTAGTTAATTTTTTGTGCACACACCACACATGCACAACCATGCTTCTGCTAACCAAACTTTTGTTATTGTGATTTAACTAATTGATGTATGTAGAGATGCAGTTTACTGAAGATCCTTTTTTTTTTTCTTTTGTGTTTTAAAGTGTCAGGCATTGGCAGATTCTTCTGGAAGGAATGTTAGAGCGAGAAAATTCACATTTGTAACATTTCTTAATTAATAAATCATTTAAATCTGATTTTCGTCTTCAGTCTACTTCCTAAATGTGTCATTAAGTGATGTTGGGCAATAACTTGGCAGGACTAACTGGTTTTTAACCAAGGAGGGCACTTGGAGAAGTTTAGAGGAGGTGTCTGGTTATGATTGTATTATAGACTTTAGCATTTGAAGTCATAGGTCAGCAGCTGAACCAGGTGCTGCAAGCCTTAAATAAAATTCAGCTGATCTGCTGACTCTAAATTTAGACTACTGCCACCTCGTCTCTGCTGCGTCCTGCTCTTACCGTAGAGTAATTACTGCGTCCTGGTCACTGCTGTCTAAGCTTTCAATGCCACCATTTTCCTCAGGGACTACCACACTAAGCCAGGTTTTTTTTCTGCTCCTCTAAGTGTCTTTTAGGGGAGATTATACTAAGCTGGCTAACGTCCTCAGCAGGAAGGGACGACGACAGTCACTCTGGGAGTGTTTGAAAGAGGACCAGCTGAGCTGGTTCCATCTGCATGACCTCAGACATCACTGACTGCCAGTCAGAGTTTGTTCAATCCCTACGCTGCACTCATTCACAAGTTCGCCTCTGATAATCTCTGCTGACACACCTGACAGTCACAGAAAGAAAAGGCAGCATATGGACCACGTGCTGCAGGAAGCAGGGTCTATGGGTAAATACTTGGACACCGATGAGTCTGCCTTGCCAGATCTATGTATGCTGATGTCTTATACAGTTTTGCTTTGGATTTATACAACCCCTGAAGGGCAGAGACTGAATCAAAGTAGTGGTAAATTAACAAAAGCAAGGGCATAATCTATTGTAAAAATGTAAATGCAACTAAGCATTCAAATGTATAAGAAAAATATGCATTTAGTCATTTTGGATCTTCCTGTTTACATATTTTACAATTTACAACCAGCACAGGAAACCAAGTTCAGACAAAAACAATCTGAAAACAAATGTAAGAGGGGATGATGGTTGTTCCTCTGTGGAAATGACATCAGCACTCTCTGATAAAAGCTGTTTCACATTAGCCAGGTGCTTGATTATACAGTATCTGGAGCAAGAAAGGGTCCCTTTGGGTCAAGATGAGCTTTTAAATCACACGTAGTTCCTTTGGTTCACACTGCTCCAGCATGAAAATGGTTTAAATTTAGACATGAAGTGTACATTTAAAATTCACAGCTGACTTAGAAATGATTAGATGTGGTTTTTTTTCTATGACAGTTAAAGACGTGTGACGCAGGAGATGCATCTGGAACAAAAAGTCAATGTTGGAGTCCGACATCACAACTGAACAAAATGTTCAATAACAGCTGCATCTGCATAACGTCCAGCTCTGCAACGATTTAATGAGACAGGAAGCTCAGTGGTCATCATTGGCCCTCGTTATCTGTCCTCCCCCCCTCCCTACACCTGCTCCTGCGTGACGTCTGATGCTTTAGCCTCTCTGTGTGTCACAGCAGCAGCAGGTGTAATCTCTGTCCTGTCTGCTGGCGTCACCTGCGCTCTAATCCCCTTAGTCACCACACACACTCATGCAGCCACATGCACTTACACTCAGGTGATCAATCACAGCACACATACCGTACTACACAGGTGAGACTTTCCTAAAAACTGCGGGAAATACCACAAGGAAAGCAGTTATACAAGATTACAAAGGCTAAACTAGTTTGGAAATGACTTTTACTCAAAAGATCGATGGAAGCAAATGATGCAGATGAGAAAAAAAGTCTGTAACAAGACGATGCTTCAAAACATTTAATTTCTGGTTGTAAATATTTCAATATTTCACATAAAATATATTTTTTTCTCAAATTATTTACATTTTTACTTAAAAATCAACCAAAACTAGAAAAAGCTGAAAACTGCTGGTTCACTGATCTTCAAACTAGACTCTTAAAATGTTGCTCCTTATCATTTATGATTGTGCTTGACACAACCTCACCAAGAGCTTTGGTTTAAAGAATAGAAACCCTTCCGTTGCTTCTCACTGGGACACTTGGACAGTCCAATTAGACAATTAGATCTGTTGGCTTTCAAAAATCAGGATTTCGAAAACAAGAGGCTCAAAGGGTAGTCAGGCATGTCCACATGTTCTTCTGATAAAAAAGGGGATCACCCCAAACTCTCTATCAGGTTTTAGCCCTTTGTTTTATTCGCTTAGCTACATTTGCAGTTAGTTGTGGAAAGTCTAAAGCATGGTTCGTGACCATTTTATTTGGTAAAACAGGAAGTACAAAGTGAATTTCTAATTTTTGAAAAAGTATGCAAGCGGAATATGAAGACAGTTAGCTTAGTTTAGCACAAAGACTGGAAACAGGGGGAAACAGCTAGCCTGGCTCTGTCCAATGACAACAAACTCTGCCTACCAGCACCTAAAGCTCACTCATCAACATGTTATATCATGTTTACTTAATCTGTGCAAAGACCAAAGGGTAAAATGTGGTTTTGGCTTCATGGGGGTTATGTGCTGGCCTATTTCTTTGCCGGGCGTAGCCCCATCTGTGACCTCAGCACTCCAGTCATTACCCTGTAATTCAGTCACATAGCATTCCCTACGCAAACCTTAGGGTGAAAAATCAAAACTTTTTTTTTTTACCTGTCATGCAGCAAGTAAAAAAGCAGGTTGCATCTTCAAAGATATTTTCGTGATTTCACTGATTTCTGTTTTTACTCATTCCACTGGTTGCCTGGCAACCTCACAGTGACAACAAGACTCTAGGAAGTCATTGTGCCCGGCCAAGAAATAGTCAGCACATAACCACTGTCCAAACCAAAGCAAGTCATTTTTAAACTTTGGTTGGTGTTAATTAGTGAGCTGGTGGGCAGATTTTGTTACCTTTGAACAGAGCCAGGCTAGCTGTTTACCCCCACTTCCAGTCTTTATGCTAAGCTAAGCTAATCGTCTCCTAGCTCTAGCTTCATATTTAACGGACTGATATGAGATTGGTGTCATCCCAGTGAGAAGCTTTTTTTTAAACTGAACAATCATAAATAATGGGAAACAACTATTAAATAGGGTCTGGGTTGAAAAATAGCGAACAGACATTAAAATATAGTTAACTATAGTCATTTAAAAAAAAGCTGTCCGTCAGCTGTCATAGTGGGCCGGGTGATAACCAGGACTTCAAGCATTGTTACACATTACACATTCATAGGTCCAAAAAAAATCCCTAAATAAATATCCCAAATTCTATGTATGCACACTGTGTAACAAACTGTGTTTCAAAAGCAGATATAACATTTTAAATAACAATCATGAAAACCAGCGCTGTGATTTAACTGATCACTTTTAACAAAAAAATGCAATATTTTATGTGCATAAATGTTTATGGACTTACTGAAATTAAATATAAAAAGCCCTGTGAAAGATGATACATCAGTGCTCAACTGATTTGGCAGGAGATATGAGAACCAGATGTAAAAAAGCTGAAGGAATACTGGAGAACACTGAAAAACCCAGATGCAGTTGCACTCTGTAAACTTTTGAATGATGGAGAACATCCGCGGACATCCATTCATTCAGGGAAACAGAACAACAATGTGTCCATCACAAGAGACATTTCTATAAATGGAAATTTAAAAAGGAGGTACACAGCTCCAGAGACTCAGAATGAGCAGACGTCCCTTTAACTTACAGTTTTTACTTTGTGTAATCAGTTTATTCAGGGCATCCGTTTGACTGATGTGCAGACCAGTCTGATCCTGGTCCAATCAGGGCTACGTGGTAAAGGTGATGTGTTGACCCGTGGTCCCAACACAACGATCCAGGGCCTCTTTTAGCTCCATTAACTGGTTCCCTCCAACTCTCAGCTTCTCCCTGGGAAAACAAGTAAAGAGACAAATTAGATACAAAGACAGACAAAAACCTATTTTCTCGTCATCTTGTTACTATAGGCGACAGATTCGTACATGAACACAAACATTTCTGAACAGTCTTGGTTATTTCACATCAGACATTTCTGTCATTTGCTGTGTTCTTTCTATAGATTTCAAATGGGTGGGGCTCAGGTGGAAAAAGGTGATGTCACATGTTTTCATGCACCAATCTGAATTAAGAAATATTTGAATCTCAATCTGGTGACTGTTGTGGGATTGTTTGCACGTTGCCACACAAACCTGACAAAGTAGATTAGCGGAGTTTTTAAGTGTTAAACTAAGAGTTAATAATTAAGGACTTTTCCCCCAAAACTTTAACTTCGATTGTTGCTTATTTAGTCATGAATGTTTAATACCATCAATCCTCTCTGTCTGGGATTTGTGCATTTTAGTCCTGAGAACTGCGTTTCTTATTACTGCTGAATCCTGACTTGATGTGTTTGTTCTTCTACACTCCCCTCCAAAAGTATTGGAACAGTGAGGCCAATTCCTGTATTTTTGCTGTAGACTGAAAACATTTGGGTTTGACATCAAAAGATGAATNATTCATCTTTTGATGTCAAACCCAAATGTTTTCAGTCTACAGCAAAAATACAGGAATTGGCCTCACTGTTCCAATACTTTTGGAGGGGAGTGTATGTTGTCATCCATTTACGGAGCTAAAATTTGGTTATACTCTTTTGGCAATACTCCTTTTATACACTCTTTCAAGTGGGCTAAGCTATGACCATAGAAATGTTGTGTTCACCACAAATTCTCCGGTACAGAGACATGGTTTCATATTGTCCATGCTTTCGTTTTTTGATTAAGTGATTTCTGCTGTCCTATTTGGGGCTTTGACAAAGGCCAAAGCCTGTTGGTTGAGTTTATATAACCTGGTTTTATCTCAGTGTTCTTTATACCGGAGGAATTCATTCCTATAAGCAGAAAAACATTTTAAATTTCACAAGAAATTATCCGGTGGAGAATTGTACAACTTCACATCGTACTATCTGGATGAACCCGAATGACTGCACGCAGACATCTTGATGAGTGAATGTGCTGATCATGTCCAGCACAGAGTGTCCATGACAGACAAAAGAGCCTCTGTGTCGGCTGCAGCTTCCAGAAGCCCTGGGTCTCAATGGCAGCTGTTTATGTGCACTTTTCTCCAGTTGAATTACATTTTTCTGGTTACAACACCACATGCATCCATGCAGATGCAAATGCACAAGCAAAACACACAACCAGTCTTCACCGTGAGCACAAACACATGCACAAATTGGCTGCTAGTCTTGGCAACGGCTGCTTAGCAGCGGAGACACTGAGGGAGCTTGTTGCTTGTTTGTTTCCTCCTCTGCTTTGTTTCCATTGGAACGTTACATAACTGCAGGCGGAGAGAAGGAGGAAAGAAAGAGCAGAATTTGCCGGCTCTTGACGCCCCCTGTTTTCACCCTACATCCATCCATCCACTTCCTTTTCTTCATCCAATAGTGCAGCTGTGTGTTTTCATAACCTGTGGAAATGGCAGGTCGTGTTACCGACTATTCACTCTTGCAGAGTTTAAGCTACTCCCAGAATGGGTTGGTCTGTCACAAATGATCTGGTTTTTCATTCCAGCATGCTCCACGGACAGAGGGACCGTGGCTTCCTGTGAATGTGTTTGCATCGACATCTACAGACTCATTAGTGCGACATACTGGTCACATCACAGAGCATCGAGCTGTTGCATGAAGAATCTCTGAACGTGGCCACACAAAGGTAGTGACGCACATGAACTGTGCACAGAGTCACTGACCCAGATCCACAATGTATACACAAAGAGGGAGAGCTGTGCTGCCTCTGTGTTACATAACAGCCTATATGTGTTTGACAGGTAATTAATGGATATCCCCAGGAGACCTTTGCTCTGAATTGAACACGGAACCACATGATACATTGAGATGACATAACTGATTGCTGTTCTCCTCGAGACGATCACGTTATGTTTAACAGAAAGCCTCCGATTGGATTCACTCGCCTACCTAACCAAGATGCTGCTATGGACACATGGATCATCTCCATGGCGACCAATTCTTAGTCTCCACAATCTACTGTTCAATATCAGAAAAAAAAGGACAACAATAGTTGGAAAAATGTGCAGGAGGGTCACCTTTTATGAAAGATCACTAATTGGCTATCGGGAACTTCTATTTTAATCTGCCAATTTGTGTCGAAATGTTTTTGCACACTTTGATAATGTGATATCAGTTTTTTCCAAGGAAAGGACAGGAAAACATTGACCTTAAGAGTGTGACTCAGTCTCACGGAAAGGCTTGTGAAGGAACGCCAGTTAATGATAACAAGGTGACACCAGGGTTTGCTTATAAAATGTTTGACGTACAAAGACTTCCAAGGGCTTTTGGTGCAGTCCAATTAGTGAATGATGAAATAGTATTATACTTCAGTAATGTTATGGAATAGAGGGTGAAAGAAAAGCTTCTATATGTCTGCCCCTCTATTTCTAACATGGCTTTAATCCATTTTTCATTTAATTGTTGAAAGACAAAAAGATTGACTTGGTGAGAAACAGCTCAGAGAATGAATGATCTTCTCTTCAGTGTAGCTTTTGAATAAAAAGAACAGAAAATGAACTCGTGTAAGGCTTTAGGCTTTCTTTGATTCAACTATGTGCTATTCCCTGTAGGTTGGTTGGCTTTATGAAAGAGCAGTACGGTGTTTCCCCCTGGTCATTCTGTTTGAGTTACATAAAGCTAATGTGTAAATATTATGATGTAAGATAATGTTGAAAGCGGTGACCGCTGGGGATAAGGAGCTGGTGTTTAAGGTCGTGTCTGAGTCAAAGAATTATGTAAGAAATGCTATGCAAGTTAAACACTGATGCCAACACGTGAGCTTGAATTCACATACATACAGTGGAAGAGAGTGGTGCTATCACCTATCTGCTGTGATAGCCGACAGCTAAGCTACGTCGTGTTAAGGCATCAGGCATCAACCCTGGTGACACGTCCACAGGTGAAAAGAACCCAGGTGGAGCAAAGTCAACAGTCTCACACGAATAACTCCACATTCATATATACAAACACAGAGACAGATGTTTCCAAACATCTGGAAAATCACGGACAATTGGAGCACCTCACATGCACAGAAAACATCACCAGCGGGTAGAAAGAGATGCAAGGCCATATATAATGAAATATTTCTTGGACCTGAATGTATCAGAAGGCAAACTGAGCTGAGAAACACAGAAACTGGGAAACAAATTTGCTTTGTTTTGTTCTACTCCCTCCCACTCTCTTAAAAAAAGCAGTCAAATTGAGATGGCATTCGGAAAAGGGCTTATGTAAACACACAAGCGCATGTATGTCTTTCCCGACAAAAACTGTGGTACAAACCATTTATCAGAGTGCACCATATAATATATCCTTCCTACCCAACACACTATAGCTCTCGTTCTGTATACATATATCCTTCCAAATGCAGTAGTAAGTTAACAGCTAAAAACTGCAAGAAACATGCATAGAAACGACAAAAGTATGTAAAGACAGACAGTTCAGTCATAGACTCTGATTAAGAAGATGAGATTTTGAAGTCTACCTGTTTGTTGCAGAATAACTTGTGTTTCTATGCAGGTGGATGTTTAAAATGAGGGGTCTCACATTGGAAATGTTATAGTGCTTATTTTTAAATTTGTCACTATAAAGCCAACAGGTGTTTGTTATCGAGACTGATGAGCAACACAGAACAAATCTTTTTAATATTTTCCAAAATCTCAAAACTCATCCGGAAGCTTATCTGCTGTTGAGACCCGCTTGTACTGGAAGCTGCCCGTCAATGACTGAACATGCTCCTGGAAAGGGCCTCCCTAAGGCCTTATGTAACTCATGACATCATACCCCCGCACTGAGCACAGAAATCAAATATTTAACACCACGGATAATGCACTCACTAAGTAAAGGCCTACATCACTTCACAGTGAATGTAACAAATAAAATATTTACAATCACAACACAGTCAGCTTAACTATATCTTTCAGCGGTGACCTGTTGTAACAACAGCCGGGATGACGTGACCGGTAAGTGCCCGAAAAGCTCTTCCACGAAGTGACACAGCAGATGTTGTCTTTAATACTACATAAACCTTTGGTTTCACATCATTATTCCAAGCAAGAAAGTAACTTTTAGTTATCTGATGATCATACTTGTTGGATATGATAACATAATAATCATATGATATATAATATACAATATAATAACAACCACAGAACTGATTCTGAATAATTTAGTTTAAGTGATCTATAAAAGAATAATTGACTAAAACACAATCAGTTATAACATTAGTGAAAGTCAATATCTCCTGTGGTGTTATGAAATCATCAGAAACAGCTCCTGACAGTCAGGCGGCTGCATTAAGAGAGGACACATAATAGCCAGAAAATAAATAATCTGTTGAATACATGGAACTGCGGCTTGTTTCCATGGCAGCTGCTGGGTTCAACCTGCAGTCATAAATGCAGCCGCAGTTTAGCTTCAGAACCATATCATGATATATGTGTGCATTATGTTGCTGATCCTTTGGGGTATAAAATTAAATCTAGCTGTTTACACAAAAATGCAATGTGAACAAATATTTAGAGCTGCAACTAACTATTATTTTTTTTTACAATCAATCAATCTGTCTATTTTGATGAATTGATTATATAAGTATATAAAATGTCAAAAAATTGTGACATCCACCCAAGTGTCCAAGTGTCCAAATCCCCCAATGTTTTTGAATGTCAATTACAATGATATAAAGATAATCTTAGAGAAGGTGTAAATGTAAAGCCTGTGTTACATAAGCGAGTGAGAGAAAGGGTAGAGCAGTGTTTCCCATACTTTGGTTTATTTGTGGCGGCCCGCCACAATATCAACATTGACCGCCACATATTGATTTTCTATTTTTTTTTACCTCCTTGCCCCTCTCTCCCTCTCTCTCTTAATTCAATTCAATTCAATTCAATTCAATTCAAAGGGGCTTTACTGGCATGAAAGTTTCCAAAACAATGTTGCCATAGCATCAAAATGAATTATAATCATACAATTCATTATTTACATATATACAGTATATTCTATGTATGTGTGAGTGTGTGTGCTGATGAATGGTTTATGTTTAGGGATGGATGAAGGGGTACAGTGGTGATATTGAAATGAATCCACAGTTAACAGTAATGTTATGGACTGTATGTAGTCTCTCTCTCTCTCTCTCTCTCTCTGTCTCTCTCTCTCTCTTTCTCTCTCTCTCTCTGTCTCTCTCTCTCTCTCTCAAACACGTTGACAATGGACCACTGGCGCCGGAATAGGGGGAACAACGAGACTTTTTGTCCCCCCACTTTCAGGTGTTAAGGTAATAAAGTGGTAACGTCTAAGCCAGGTATTAGTACACTATGCCGATGCTTTAAAGTCCCCATGAAACGGCTAGCAGAGTGCTATTTGACTCTGCATATTTACATATTTCCTGTAAAACAGGCAGCGAGGGAGGCTGCCCTCCTCCCAAAAAGCCCAGTCTGCTCTGATTGGTCAGCTCCCAGTGACCTGAGCAGGCACCGCCCACCATTCCACATCCAAATAAAAACACAGCAACGACCCACAACTGCTAGCTAGCCCGTAGGTCCTGAGTGCCAGTTGGTCATGAGGGGGGGACACAATAATTCGAGAAATTAGTATATGCCCCCGAGTGCAGGATGAATCATCAAAATCATTTTCCAGGAAATGACAAACTCTAAAATACTGTAAATAATATGACGTATAGTGCAAGACATATCATATAAAAACACTTAAACATTGATTTTGATTTCATGGGAACTTTAACGCCACAGCTGAGNNGGAGTTTCTCATGTCCCCGTCGTCAGAAGACCTGCATCCGATTTACAATGCAGAGAAACCTGCTTTTCCTGCACATTCACAAAGACCTGACTGATGACTTGCACATGAACAAAGTGTCAAATAGCTTTTGCTTTGGGAGTGATAGACGCACTCAGTACTAAATAAGCCTAGGGGACTGAACCTCGCTCTGCCGCCTGTCTATTTGTATATTAGTAGGCATATAAGATGTAAAGACTCCGTTTTAATAGGCCATGCATTTTGATTGTCTTCTGAATCTTTTTAAAAAAAACAACAACATATTGACTGGTTGGTTGGTTGGTTGATTGGTTACAGTTTTACAGTTCTCAGAGTGAAAAACATNNAGGGTCTGTATTAGGAGCCGGGATGCCGAGTCGGCACCCCCTTGCCCGTAGAAAGCCTTGTGCGCTCACTGCTTGCTTGTGGACCACTGTGCTAAAAAAAGCTGCTACCATTTTGATCTGGAAGTACCCTGATGAGAAGAGGAAATGCATTTCTTATCATATGTTAGTTGTACAAAAACGGCAGGCTATGCCGAGATTGAAAGGAAGTTGACGTTCGCTCGCTAAATACTTTAAAACGGAAGCTCAAAACTTATCTCTTCAGTTTAGCCTTTAACTAGTTATGACTTTTCTGATTTAGCTTTGCTTCACACTTCACACTTGCTTCACACTCAGTTGAGTGTCTCATGAAGCCTGTGAATATTCTCATTCATCCAGGTCATAGTTATCTCAAGGAAATTGAATCGAACGCAACTGGATTTTTGGTTTTGTCTGTGAAGACGTTTCACCTCTCATCCAAGAGGCTTCATCAGTTCGTGCTTGTTTAACCAGGCTAGACTGGTCCNAGAGTGACGGTCGTTGGGGATGGTGAAACGATGGTTTCGACTTCGTTAGTGCTCTATTGTGTTATAACGACAGTCGTTGGAGTCACCTGCGGCCATTTGTGAACGGCTGTTGTTCTTAAAGGCTAAGTTGTTGGTATAGATGGCCATCTATACCAAAATAGAAAAACCATCGCTAAACAGAGGAGGAGGTCTGCGACACCACCTATCTCCAATTTACAATGCTGCCCTTTCATCTCTTCCCAGGAGATTCAACAACTTAGCCTCTAAGAACAACAGCCGTTCACAAATGGCCTCAGGTGACTCCAATGACTGTGTGAACGAAACGTCTTCACAGACAAAACCAAAAATCCAGTTGCGTTCGATTCAATTTCCTTGAGATGAGTGTCTCATGAAGCATCCACAAAAATCTGAGTGAAAATAAACATTCATAACTATTTGAAAACCTGGTTCAAAAACAGCTCATTTTGCTGTTTAGACCATTTCTCAAGACTGCGCGGGCGTGGTAGATCATGTTTTGATTGACATCTCCATCCAGATGCTGCAGCCATGGCTATTTCAGACTTCCACTACATTTTTGTTTTATTCTGTTATTTTTTTTTGGCTTCATTGCTGAAACACGCATTACCAGTGGCAGAATTACACTCATAGGCATTGGAAAATGAAGCGTGGGGTTTGGATTAAGAGCAGCAGACCTTAAGACGATCACTGCCCACGGCATCTACTGACTACTTGGACCAAAAGCCGCCGCGGATGGTGCGACCGCCCCAGGAGGGGAGGGAAGAGGGCCAGGATAAGAGCTAAGCTAACAGCTGGGCTGCTCCTGGCTAATGTCCAGTCGTGGGAGGGTGAAGGTGAAGTTGGACATCGACAATAGCCTAGTGAAGTGATCCTGGCTAAGCTTGGTAAGTCAACACTTCCTTCACTTAATGAGAGTTTATGGGAGTCCATGTAGGAGCACTCTATGTACTGTTTAATCTCTGTGGTTCAAAGAAAGTCAACTGCTTACTAAACATTTACCTCTAGTTCACACTGCCACTTGAAAAAGAAATCTTTTAATTCATTCGTGTCCATGCCACAGATAAGTCCTGACCCTACGAGACAATGTGTGTATGTGATTATGTTTCATCAGCTGACAAAACCACTGATTTGTGATCCAGGCAACTGCTTATGGACATCGCAGTCCCATTACACGCCAGCCTGGTGCTTAACGTGGTGTGCCATTAAGATTACAAAAGCACAAAGATCTATTCAGCATTCCTTTAAAGAAATACGTTAAGAGTGTCACAACTGTTTGGAATTGTTGACATGGCCACCGCTTGTGAGAGCTCTGCTGGGGATATCTATGAGGAGGGCTGGTATGATAGAGTAACGGCCACGACGCTGGGAAAAACAACACACATACCTGCCTGGGCATGCTGCGACAAAGAGCACAAGAATTTGGAGAGCTTGAGCATGTTTGATTGCGATATCTGATCAGAAGAAAGTTGTTGCTAAACACATCAAACTCAGTGGGGACATGTCTAATCAAAGCAGAGCTGGATCTATTCCACGAGTTTTAATGCGCTTAACCCTCGAGGGGAAAGCAACTAAAACTTATTCTAGGCTTGTCCTGGGTGTTAAAACATACTTCATTCCTGTCTTACATAATAATCAAGACTGGTGAGATTCCAGCTGTGCACTGAGTCAAGAAATCCATCTGATTTACCAGAGAGACAGAAGTAACCATGTAAATGTATGCTCTGTATCAACAATATATATGCAATTATCATTATTATGAAAGTGTGTGTGCCCTACCTGTAGTCTTGTTGGGAGAAACAATCAAAAAGGTCTTTGGCTGTCAATCTGGAATCCACATTAACAATCTGAAACACAAAGCGTATGAGCTGAGCTAAAAATGAACAGGTCGAGGTGACCTCAGCATGACAAAGACCACTGCGGCGACTTTAATTAATGGCACCAATCTAATTTTTACACCAATGACTGTGAAATGGCACCAACCTTATTAGAGTGGATGATGCTGAGCAGTGTCTGGACTTCCTCTAAACCAGGGACTGAGGACAAGACGCTAGGATGAACAAAAACACACATGTTAGAGATGACCTCTCTTCCAGGTGAAGCTTGAAAAGTTGTGATATTTTAATCATCACCCCAGTACAGCATTTTGTCAGTGAATCTGAACTAAATAATATTTTGTTTTCCTCACAGTGAGAAAATGTAAAGAGTAAACTTAAGTTAAGTGCAATAAGAACTGATTACACTTCTTCCTTCAGACTCAACCATTTCTTTCGAGAATATCATAAAGTATATATATGTAATTCTCTCACGATTTTAGTTTATATGCAATCTTTTGGCACACCTTTTGGCACTGCAAACAAAATGAATACAGAGCACTTGAATGCTTTATCTCTCTATTCATCCATCCATCACCATGCACCCAGCCGAAATGCACACACACAAACACAAGCACACAGACCACAGTCAATAACTTCCTTTATAGAGAGCTACCCTGAAGCGGCAAAGTAACAGACAAAAAAAGAGAGCAAGTGATGACAGTAAAGGAGTGAAGAATGAGGAATAGAGAAAGGCAATTTGAGGAGAGTCCTAAATTATCCATATCTAGTGTCCACAGAATGATAAAAATCAGTGAGAGGGAGACAGAGAGAGATAGCCTGTACGGAGTGACTCATAGCTCTGCTCAAACACGTGAAAATGAGTCTGGTTGTCTCCTAGGCAACTGTGCTCGAGCGGCCCAATACACACATGCATGTGCACAGACAAGTGCAAAGATGCACACACAAAGTATACACAGTGAACCAAGATTCCTGCAGATAGAGACAAACGTAGCATGTAGCAAACATTCAGTTAATGCAAAGGTATCTAACACAACTGCCGTGTTTATATCGTGTGCATGTGTGAGCATAATGACTATTATTTATGCTCTGAGGTGTTAAACAACACCTACATGATTTTTTCTTTTCCTGTAGCCGGATTTAAGTGAAGTGAAGTCAGATTTATTTGTGTAGCACATATTACTACACAAATGAACTCAGTGTGCTTCACACCACATCCATCCACAAATACATGAACAATGAACAACGTTCACATATGCCTACAACAGACCCACAGAAGTGAGCAAGGCCACATACTGACTGACACACACACACACACACACACTCAGTAACTACAAGCTTGAGAGAAAAGCAAGATCTGAAAAAAAAATCTGCTTTTGAAAGAGGATGCAATTGTGGCAGAACTTGTCAAGGTGAAGAGTGCAGACTAAACATCTGCACCTTCACCACATTTAGGTCTTGATTGTGCTCTGGATATCAGTGTCAGAACAATAACAGTCTGCACACTTAAAAGCTCCACTTGCAAAATAAAAAAGCATAATCATACGACTGAGTGATGTGCCCCTCTTCAGACTGATTAACATCACACAAAGACATACTTAAGCAGCTACTGTGCAGGTGTACTGTCTGTGACATGACATCGTCAACAGGAAATGATAGATAAACATCACCTGACACCCTAACACACATAGTAAATACATGCCGTCTAATGAAAACATACACATTCCAGATATGACAAAACACCTGGTAATAAAGTACCACCATACTAGCCATAAACTGTCTGGCAAAAACAATAAACAGGGGAGCAATAGAGGCCTAGAAGGTTGAAGTGGTAATAAAGCGCACTTGGGACACATACCGGTACTTAGGAGTTTAGTGCCTTATGATCTGAGAGGCCTGTTTTATATGTTTTATAGCCACTGAGCTGAGAAAACACAGCATGACTTCAGTATCATTTTTCTTTCCTTCTCACATCATTACAGAGATAAATACCTTAAAATAATCTTTTCTTGTGGTTAAAAACGTCATTGTCCAAATTCTTGTTAACGTTTTTAATTAGTTGTACAAGTTCTGTGCTATAAGATGTTTCCTGTATGAAGCAACATGTTACAGATTCACAACCGACCGAGAGATAACCAAACGAAGCACAGCAGACACGTAACAGGAAATAAAGCACGGCTGGAAACAGCATCACAAGTATTATGATCAATTACAAACCACAACATGAAATTAGAATTACCTCCTTGCGGGTGTATGCCTCTGCCAATCAGTGAAGTTATAGTTTATATCCATGTCTGTCCAGACTCATATAATATATGCTGTGAAGACTGTAAAGGAATTTAGTAAAAAGGCATTAAGTGTATTGGAATCATACATTGACATGTATGATTCTAGTGAATAATTTCCAGTGAGAAACATACCGTCTTCACTTAGAGACTATTTTTACAGAAAAGTACAGAGGACTGATAGAGAGCTTCGTCACATTGTGCAATGACAACCACCTGACGTGGTGGACTACCAGAGGAACAGGAGGCCCCCTGTCCTGGTTGTCCTCCAGGGAAGGTAAGTGAAGTGGGAAGACTCATACATATACCCTGGGGTCTAAATCAATAAAAAAAAAACCCAGGACATTATGATGTCACGGTGATGTTGGCCTTGGATGTTTTGGGTAAAAAAAAGTCACCACTTCATTGTTTTATCCTATTAGACATTTGTGTGAAATTTTGTAATACTTAGCGTATGAATTCTTGAGTTATGGCCAAAAACATGTTTTGTGAGGTCACAGTGACCTTTGACCTTTCACCACTGACCACCAAAATCTAATCAGTTCGTCGATGACTCCAAGTGGACCTTTGTGCCAAATGTGAAGAAATTCCCTCCAGGCGTTCCTGAGATATCGCGTTAACGAGAATGGGATGAACGGACAACCTGAAAACATAATGCCTCTAGCCATGGCTATCGCTGGCGCGGAGGCATAAAGACTGGGATAGCAGAAGTTAGAAGCACAACTATTAAACTGCAGTGTGTGGAAGGTCAGAACTGCAGAGATGAGTGATGAGCTAACATCTCAAATGATCTGTCTTGGTTGATGTACCGAATGTGTCCTGTTTAATCTAACTAAGTGAAACTTAATTCAAAGCATCAATTTGATTTTTTTATTTCATGGTCACACAACTTAAAGGTTATTTTCAGGAGCATATCAAAGGAAATGTCTTCTATACTTGTTTTGTAGAGCTAGAGAGTAGGAGTTCAGAGTGACACCTGGATGAAACAGAGGGATCAACAGACGCTCTGCCCTTTGGATGTCAGGAGTTTATTGTTGCCGGCCCTCAAAGAGACCAAAATGTCACAGTGAATCACATCCAGGCAATGAATAATGTACTGAGCCTGACCGACCCTTATGTTTGTGTGATGTTTGTATAAGTGAGAGAGAGAGCAAAAGAGAGTGAAAAATCGGACAGTCTAGCCATCTTCTTGAAGTATTTATATTATATTAATGGAGGTGAAAGAGTTCTGAATTGTGGGATGTTTTCTTGCACCTGCATGTATCCATCCTCTTCACTTATGTTTTACAATCTACATTTTTGTCATCTTAATTTGTATATACAGTGACTTTTTTGTTGTTGATCTATTCTGTACACACGACATCTATTGCATGTCTGTCTGCCCTGGGAGAGGGATCCCTCCTCTGTTACTCTTCCTTTCTTTCATTTTTTCCCCATTAAAGTTTTTTTTCGGGGGGAGTTTTTTCTTATTCGATTCGAGGGTCTAAGGACAGAGGGTGTCGTATGCTGCACAGATTGTACAGCCCCTTGAGGCAAATTGTGGTTTGTGATATTGAACTGTATAAATAAAATTGACTTGACATGAGAGCGTTTTGAATCATCGCCAACTTAACGGGAAAGAAGTTGAAGGACGTGACTGCAAGCAACTGATGTCAGCTTGAGAAACATGGTGATATCATCAAAGAAGACAGAAGAAGAGCACAAAACCCATTAAGAGCTCCACCGATAAGTCATCTTGCAATGGCATCAATTCTTTATGGTGGAAACTCCTAATGACACTCAACCAAAGATCAACTCAGCTTCTCGCCCCTTTGTGCTTACCGTTGTAAGTGCTGGATGATGAATAGTGTGTGAAAAGTAAGAAAGTACAAATATTTTCAGATGCCGCTGCAGGACCAAGTATACACTTCTTGAAGGCACGGCGAGAGACTAAACAGTGCTACAGTATAGCGCTGTCTGTTGCGTCATGGGAAAGGTGATAAGGCAAAGCTACAAGGTCAAGCAGATTACAGCCTGACCAACACTACATGCCAAATAGGGCCTGAGAGCTATGAGAGTATATAACACAAACACACACACATAACCAGGGCACAGGAGGGAGTAGGCTGGTTAAGGACAGCTGAAGGACAGTTTAAAGGGGCTTCTTAGAGGGACTGGCTGCCCAGACAAAGGTAAGACACACCTACACTATGAAGTCACGAGGAAGGTTATGTCAGAGGGTTCAGGGAAGACGGACAAGTGGGGACGATGAATAGAGATTGACACAATAGTTATGGAGAGGGTTGCAGGACAAGCATTCAGAGGTGCCACGTGAATGCCTGCTCAGAACCTTCTTTCTAGACTT
The DNA here is from genome assembly GCA_003416845.1 of Oplegnathus fasciatus. Classification (NCBI taxonomy): domain Eukaryota; kingdom Metazoa; phylum Chordata; class Actinopteri; order Centrarchiformes; family Oplegnathidae; genus Oplegnathus; species Oplegnathus fasciatus. The sequence goes on along the minus strand of NTHP01000203.1, from coordinate 524,536 downwards.
CAATTTATTCTCATGCTTCAGAGCCAAAGCTCTTTAAACACATTAAGACTGCTATGCACAGCCTATCAAGGATCAAGTCTGTAACATGCAGTATATTGCATATGGATACAGTTTTCACTACGGCAATCAAGTTTTGTATACGAGGCATAGTTGCAAATGAAAGCAGTAGTAGGAGATTATGATTATGATTTTTTGGCCTCTTGGGGCAGCTGACATATCATCTCCTTTTAAATTGATATGGCAAACTTGCTAGCAAACTTCTTGTTGCTTATTTACACATCCAACAACATTATCATTCATTTAGAGTCGTGTTTCTGGCCACCTGGTGAAGCTCTGTTTTTGGTCTCCACGAGCTCCTGAGGGAAATTTCTGGTTGTTTAGCTGCTAATTGCTCCACTATATTCACCAGCTCAACCAGTCAGTTTTTAGAGCTTTTTTGCTGAAAACAGCTGCCTTCTGTGGCTGATAACGACACAATGAGAAGGGTGAGAGAGAAAAAAAACAGTAAAATTGCAGGCTGGAAAACTAATACAATGAGCTGAGGGGAACTGCAGACTCGGGTGATGATTCTTTACCACAAGCAACCCCCCTTCACATACAAGATGTCGTGTGATTCATTGTTATTGTTTATGTACATACACTGAGTATAGCCTCTTTAACACAAATGGCCAAAGTGAGTAGACTGAATATAAAACTGACACAGAGGGCATAGTGGCTAACAGGCAGAGAAGCAGAATGTCTGGTGGTATGTTTAAACTGACAGCAGTGATATGAGCGGGATGAGATACCTGCTGAAGGCTTGGAGCAGCTGTGAGACCATGGAGGACAGTTTGTGCAAACAGACCAAGGCGTCCTGTGGTGGCGGAGGACTTCCCACCGGCTGAGCGCTCTGCATAGTGTGAGGGTCAAAGCCCAGAGCTTTGAACACTTCCAAGCTGAAACATGACAGAAAATAATGACCTTAGGGGCCAGGGGAATGGAAAAAAAACACAATAAATATCAAAATAAACAACCTCTGAAGCGTTGTTTTTGTTCCTGCAAATTCTCTCCCCATTACTGTCTACTAGCAGAAGCATCTTCTGAACTGTCCTCGTTGCAAGATTCACTGTACAGAATGGCGTCTTCTTACAGCAGGAAACAACAACTTTTAAATGTGAGGTGAGATAAAACCCTAACGCTTAAAAAAAACAAAAAAACATCAAGGCATTTTTTTTTTTAGTGAAAATCGGTAAAAACACATCATCCTCAATCGTTCTCTGCAGCATAATCAATCAAATCCCTCCTACACCCACCTTATTTGACACACATTAGACCAGATGTTCTCAAACAGGGCCCACACTTCCTGGTGAGAGACCTGAGCAGACGTGGGTTGTTTGTCTTCATCATCATCATTCATGACAACATCACAGGCAGGAGATTCCCCCTTCACACACACACACAGATTGAGCTATTATACAAATTGAAAAATATTATTGTGAATTGTTTTGGTACTCATTAACAGCGCTTAATCTAAAAGAGAACAGACTTCCTCCAAGTGCTATCTGGGTATAGACACTATATACACAAGAGGGGTATGAAAATATCTTTTTTTCTGTGCTTCCAAACCACCAAAATGTACACCACATTTCAGAGTGCAGAGAAAGAAAATGAGTTTTTGAACAGATCAGAAGTGGAATAAATTTGAACTCTGCTTGCATGAAGTACACTTAACCTTCAAATGTGCTCCTAGCTGACCTGCGGTTGTAGCTTATTGAAAATGTTGTCCATTACGGAGAGGGCACTGGGAACATGGCTTGAACTTCTCCCAAACGCTTTCACAAGCTCCTTAGCTTCTTGGAGGGCTGCTAAGGTAGCGCTACAGTCCACTGCTTTACCTGAATAAACACATGAGAGACACATATGAGCCATCATTTGTGTGCAGGTGGATTCACACAGATGCACATGAAGGTATAAATACACTCAGTTGCCAGTTGTTTTGGTACACCTACTGTAGACAAAAGGTAAGACGTGCTGCTTTTTCATGACAGGATGCTTTGTGTGTAACCTTGTGAGAGGGACTGTTATGAATCCAAAGATGGAAAACAAAAACAGCCAGGCGGCGAGATACACTGCGGCCAAAAACAAGTCAACTCAGACTGACTGCGAGCTGTGTGTGTGTGTGTGTTTTACGTCCAACTCTGTTTCAAAACTTGCAAAAACCTGTACACATGGACGCAGGTGTCCAGCACTTCAACACGTTGCATGATACCCTATGTTATTTTTGCTGTGCTGAATACTTGAAAGGACATTATATGGGCTTACATTAATTCCCTGGTGCCTTGCCGTAACCATAACCATAACAGATACATACCTATCCATAACCCTTATCCTCACCGCAACCTAAGCAGTGCCAAATGCTGGGTGAGCATTCCTATGGAAGCCCAATATTCATGTTAAATGATGTTTTGACCTATCACCTGCAGTGGTGCTGTCACAAACCTACTGGGCCCCATGACAGGCGACACCATTCTCTGGCTCTGACCTAATTTACCTTGAAGCAAATCTAACTCGAGCCCTAAAATTAAGGGTTTTGTCACTTTTTTTAGGAGGCTGTAAAAAGGTCTGTCCTCACAAGTATAGCTACACACACACGTACAGCCTGCTCAGGGGAGAGCAGAAAATCGCATGCAGTACTTTTCCACTCCTAGATCTGTTCTTAGCCTCACATACAGTTTATCCCTCTTTCCTTTCCTCCTCCTCCTCCTCCTCCTCCTCCTCGCCCTACTCTCACAGTTTTGGCACAGAGCCAGGCTGCGTGGTACCAGAGAAATCCAGAATCATGCTAGTGTACCAAGGATACACTGATCAAGGGCAAAACTCCATTGTTTTAGCTATTAACATTCTTGGATGGATTAAAAAGTATTGTGCCACTGTTATAGCAGCCACCCCCACACAGGTGGACAGAGAGATTAAGTGAGAGGCTGAGACACACACACTCAGCATTGTAAGCATAATGTAATTAGATCCAGCGATGAGATCCAGAGAAAGAAGTGCTGCAGTGGGCGACTCAGCATCTTTCTGACACACATTTGAGTGTCCCATTTTAGCAGCTGACCTGATTCTTTATGTAGTTCTGTAGGGTTCTAGCGCAGTGCAGGGCAGACCACGTCATACCCCAGCAGAGTAAGGGTTTTTATCTGGGGGATGACTCAGTACCTCAACACCGCTGTCCGCAGAAAAAAGAATATCTTTGCATTTAGACACCTCAGGGAGTTCAGCTGGGCCGTTTCCACAAATGTGAATATTTATGCTCTCACATCCCACGTAGTGTGTCAAGTTTATTATTGTTTTTTCAAAATCTATTGTTCACATTCAAAGGAAGATTCAAATCAGCTCCTAGGAAACTGGCATCATGTTTTCAGCTACAGTATATGACGTTATCAAGCCTTCCCAAATCCCAGCAACAGAGAATATGCAAAATAAAACAATGTGAGAGGTTAACACGTTCCGAACTTTCAGTTGATGTACTGCACAAAGGAAGCCATGGTAGAGCTGATTTCTAAACCGACTTGATTTAGCTCTCTGAACAATGCGGAATAGGTTGTTAATTTCTGCACTGAGTTACATATTAGTTTGTACATTACTTTCTCTGTTATTTTGGTTACATTTCTCAAGTTATTGTACAACTGTACACTGAGTGTTTCTGTGTTTGGACTATAGACAAGACAGAGAAGACTGTTTACACTAACCTACATTTAGATACAGCTACCTGACCAGATGACCCACCATTATCTGTTTTATGAATTATCTGTTTATATTATCATTTTTTCTAGCTGTTATTACACATTTAGACATTAATCATAGTCAATTGTTCAGTTAACCTTGAGGATGGCACCAGTCATAGCTGCAACAAGATTCCTGACAAAAAAAAACAAGACTGTACTGGAAATCTTTAACTGGGGTAAAATGTAATTAAACAATTAAACTAAATCTGTTTTTGTTCATAGGAAAAAAGACATTTAGCATTTCCCCCTGTTCCACCTACATACCTGAGTTGAAGAAGTCGATGAGATTTAAAACAGTCTGAAGCTTCCTTCGTGGGACAATGTGACCAAAAACAGCAATCCAGTGCTTTTTCAAACACTGCAGGACATCTTGAAGAGTCCAGGGTGGTTTTATATAAACTATCTGTTAACAGAAAAAAACCCACAACAAACAGCCAACATGAAAAATGAATAATATTAGAGTCAATCTGGCCCATCTGTATGTTACCTAGATGCCTGTATGGCATACGAGTAGAGATTCCATCCATAAATTTCCACCCAAAACACATAAATCTGAATTAAGATGACCAACAAGATGCTTTAAACTCATGCACAGATTAAATCAAACACATGCCTTTAATCACATCATGAATACCAGACATTAGTTCTCCGTGTTTTAAATGCATCTAGAAACAGTTACATTAAAATATGGTCAAAAAAAAGAAGTGAAACTCCAAAACACAATTTTACCTCTAGCCAGAGGTCTTCGTAAGCGGCCTTCATCTCCGCCTCTAACACATCAGACAGCACCTCTCGCAGGCAGTCTTCTAGTTCAGAAACACATCTGCTAACGTCCCCTTTTGTCTTCTCTTCATCTTCTCTTTTGCTCAGTTGTTTGTTATCTGTACATACAGTTACAATCAGTTACATACGTATATATCGTGTATGAGACAAAAAATAAACACGTAATGCAGGAAGGCAGCTATGCTTTACGCATGAGTATATGCATGTATGTGCAAGTGGGAGAGAGAGGAGCATATGACAGCACAAAATACACACTAGGTAATATGGCAGCTGCAAATGAACCTTCCAGTGTGTGTAATGCTAACTGTCCATTGAATGTGTGTAAGTTTGAATTTGAATAAGCAAGAATAAGCATATTTTTATTTCTCTGTTCAAATGTCACCAGAATTAAACACTTAATACAGATACATAATACAGATGGAGTGAGGCAAAGAAAACAGGAAAATTGGAAGGGGTGTGCAGACATGGCAAGTGCACAGACAGTACGTGCTGTTAACTAATAGAAGATGTTGGAATATGCCAAATAATTTCCTGTTTTGCAAGACGAACACATTAATCCCTGGCTCACCTTTCTCTATGAGTCCTACAGAAAGGCCTGTTCTCTCTTGACTGTGTGGCTGGACTGGTGTAAAGCTGCTGCTCAGCACTGGAGATGAGACCTGAGGGTTGATGTGAGGCGGCACGGAAGTCTTAATGTTTTGCAGAAGAGGAAAGCCATGTCTGGATCTCCCAACCTCTGCCTCCAGATCATTCTTGCTGAGGGCCTTCACCCCACTGAGGAGGGCCTTACTGCATAGGTTCTTATCATTACTAGAATGAAAGAGGGGGGTAAGGTGTTTTTGTTTTTTTTAATCAGGAAACTTTATATGGCAGTGATAACACAAACAACATTAAGACAATTCAGTCACATCTATTTTACAGCAGCCTGGGGTGGGAGGTTGGGTGGCTAACACAGAATTATCTGACTAATCCAATATCGGCCCACTAATTTCTCCTTTAAATTAGCAAAATAATCAATAACAGCATCTGGAAATAGTGGCAGTCAAAGAAATGGGTCAAAAGGAAAAATAAATTGAAACAATATTACGGCCACTCCATTATGGAAGCCAAAAATCCCTGAACTAAACTCAGAATTCCCTGCTCAGCACATCTATTCTTGCCCGATTACTCTGTCTGGCCCTCTCTTTCTCTCATCCCAACTGGAACTATCTGGCTGGACCCACTCACAGTCACATGCAAGTGCATTATTTGCAGAGGACACACACTCTGCAGCAGCAGCAGTATATCGTGGGGGGGAGGGGGAACTCACGTGCATAAGATGAGAGCACACTCTGGGTACAGACTCTGGTACTGCAGGCAGCACTGCAGCACTCTGTCATCATTATTCTCAGCATTCAGACCATCTGGGGACAAGGAGGTACAGAGAGAAAGAGGAAGGGAGAGGAAGAGGAAGAGGAAGACAAGAGTGACAGTGAGAAACATGACAGTCCATATAAGGACAAAGAGATATGTTACATTCACAACACTATTAGCTCACGGTAAGCGTGTTACCACACTGTACCACACAGTGCAGCATGTCTTACTTTCTTTTAAAGACAAGGAGGAAGATGGAGATCTCAGGCCTATTTCAAGAGATAGACTGAATGCTTATGTGCTCCTAAATACTAGAACAATATCTTTGCCAAAGCTCCTTTATCCCACGTCTTTTTGAAGAGATCCTAATACCACTGTTGAAAAATGAATGTCTTGTCTATATTATATGCAGCTAAGAAGTAGGTTACCTTATGCATGGGTGAAACCTGCCCTTGAGATGCACATAATGTATGCTGTGATGATGAATTCTGGAGGAACCAGCTTAGTGTTAGTGCCACCTAGTGTTTATGTCAGTGTTGGGCAGCTGTGGCTCAGGAGGTAGAGTGGGTCATTTCCAAAAGGCAGGCCAGAGCCTTGCATGACAGCTCCGTCACCATCTGTGTGTGTGTGTGAATGAGAGGCTATACAAGTGCAGATCATTTATGCAGTAAATAGCATTTACTAATTCATGGCCATGCTCAATAATAGACTGACCAAAATACTGGCTTTAATTGCAAAAACATGAATCATGCAAACTCATCTGAATTTAATAGTTTAGAAGTCAAAGACCAGGCTCCAACAGCACTCACAATTTTTTTTACAGCCCACAAGGACTGGAGTGTTGATATGAGAGATGGATTACTCTATTGTGGTGCTTTTACCCATAGAAAAAGCAGGAAACAAAAACATTCCCTTGAAGTGCTTATTGTTTTGCCTGCAATTTCTGTAATGTTTATGTGTGCTCTTTTGTAACTAAGGGTGACATTTATATCGGCCTGCTCAGCCATCATGCTTTTGTCTAAGATTTGTCTAAAACCCAACAGTCCCCAGTAGAAGCCTGATATGGGCTCATGGACAGGTTATGGAGACAATAAACACCCTTAACATTTAGGTTCCATCCTTGGCTGTAATAAATTAGTACTACTTTAAAAATGCACTTAAAGTTCCCTTATTTTCCTTAAATCAGCACTCACTGCTGCTCTCAGCGGCCTGCTGCATAGACTGGCCCCAGAGGTGAGGTTCCCGGCTCTTCAAAGAGTTGTAAATGTACGAGATGGCAGGGGTGGCCAGGTGGGACACAGAACCAGTCAGGCCTTTCCCCCTTTTCAGGGAATCCAGCTCTTGAAGCACCACCCAGGGGATCAGGACTACAGGGGAGAAAGCAAGTAGTGATTATTTCATATTTCATAGCGTAGGCGCATTTCATCATGGCAAGAAGTAAATCCCAAAAATGTGGAAATGGGGTTTTATACTTTCTTGGAATTGCATTTTTTAAAATAAGAATATAATAATAATGTCCTTTCTCTACTTTATTGATTCTGTGATGAAATTCTGTCTTATTGAGCAGGTGCTTGTTAACATTGTCTCTTCTCGGCATACTTAGATTTCCATCCTGCTCCTCAAGTGTGCTATCGTCATTGTATCAGGACCTGACATGTTCTTTAGGCTGAAGTTTGACGAGTGAGGACATCTCTTGATGATGTGTAATAATAATAGTTCAGCCACTGCTGAGGAATAACTTCTAGCATTTATCTTACAACTGGAAAAACTTGGGAGTGAAAACTAAATGGATACCTTGTATAATGGCAAGAGGCTTCATTGTACAACATGTAAAATAGCCTTAGATCATTCTGCAGAAACATCAAGTATTAAACAATCATTGTAAAACACCTCCAAGGCCGTGAGATCTGATCTTTTTCACATAATCCAGGTGACTGAGGAGAACGTTGGTGTCCAAAACAAGGATCAGGTCTTGCTGAGGGGGTTGTTTGCCTGAAAAAAGACAAGTTCAGTTATGGTGAATTGTTTGTTGTTGATGTTAACAACTGAATAAAATAAATTAAAATCATACACAGCTCAATTTCACTGTGATTTTGCAATCTTTGTTATGTGATCTTATGTTTTACATGGCAGTATTATCTTTTTCCGATCTTCTGTGGGATTACTCTTTAATCTTAAAATGATTACAACATTTTCGGGGATGGGAGGAGACCCTCATCTATATTTGGAGACCTGATTCCAGAAACTGGTAAATAATCCAATTGGAGTTGATCTTCTTCAATCTGAGTAATTTAGGTGAATTATTACTTACAGTGCCTCCATGTGGTCATTTGAATCTACTGTTCACAAAGAGTTTATATTTTACCATCTCCCTGGAAAACAATAAAACTTACAGTGTGTGTCCGTAGCTCCCTCTTCTGGAGGATCTATGTCCATACAGGTGAGTTCCCCATAGCTCTGCAATACATTCACCTCCAATCTCTTCTCAGAGCGAGCAAGATGAAGCTCTTCAACCACTTGCATCTATAGAAAAACACACTTTAAAACAAACAAAACACAAACATCCTCTCTGCCGTTTTGAACCACTGCAACAACAAAATACTGATGTAATTCTAATATACTAGCTGACAAAATGCTTTCATTAAAAGGTGTAAAGAAAATCAAAAAATGTAAAACAAACACTGACTTGCGCTGATTACTGTAAATGAATGATGCTTTTATTACCTGGTCATACCACGGCTCAGTAACTGTATTAAACGTAGCTGGGAGTTGGCCTGACAAAGATGACCTCTTATCTTGTCCTTGAGATGAAAAACTTGGCGTAACATCCACACAGCTGTGAGCTTGTTGGACAGTTTCCTGCTTTGAGTTGCTCACTGAGGCCCTAGAGTCTGAAGGCTCAGTCCGATGTTTCAGACTTCTGTTTGTAGAAATAGCATCATTATTCTCACCAGTGCTATCGACTGGCCTGGCTTGAGCCTTCTTTGGTATCTTAAAATTAGGAGGCAGAGGCGATGAGAGAGAGCATATTTGTTGCTGAGCAGATGATGACTTTGCTGTCTTATGTGACACTGGGATTGAAGAGACATTCTTGTCCATATTTGAGCTACTAACTGAGGTAGTGTTCTTGGCTGAAGTGGAGGTCTGCTTTGTGGTAGAGGCAGAGGGAGTTTTTGCTTCTGTACACGGGCTCTTTTTGGCCTCAAACTTATGTTCTTTATGCTTTCGGCACAACTCCTCGACCAGCTCTTTTCTCTTCTGCCGCAGAGAATCCTTGGAGACGGAGGAGGTCTTGCTTGGTTTCCTGGTCTTGAGAGTGTTGCTGTCATTTCCAGTCCGTGGAGGTTCCTTACCTCTGTACTTCCTCTTCAGTACATTCTGCGCTTGTTCAGCAGAAACCAGACCGGGACTCATTAGCTGCTTTTTTAATTTGGATGGGCTCCTATGGGAAGACTTACCTAAGCTGCTTTTAGACGTCTCCTCTGTTCTCTGAGGAACTGCACCTGCACTGTTGCTATTCAAAGGTTTTGAGGGTCCCCTTTCCATGGTCTTACTCCCACTGACAGTCTTATCTTTCCCTGAAATATAATTTTTTGCTTTACTAGAGCAATTTCCCCCATGGTATGCCACAGAGACACGTTTTGTTCTTGTATATTCTTCTTCCTTATTAACAGGTTTCAGGTCTGCTGCTTGTGTTTTTGCCAGTCTGTAGAGAGGCTTTTTAATCTGACGGGTGCTTTGGGAGACATCTTTAACGGTAGGAAAAGTACAATTTTCCTCTTTTGCTGCACAGCTACGTAGAAGAGCAGAAGAAATATCACAGTCAGAGACAATTAAAAAACATATCAGTCAAATGAATGATGTTCAACTAAACAATATCAACATTAATTTGTTGTTAAAGGTCAAGTATACTTTATCTAACCTTTCCTGACTGTTTGCATCTTGCTTCCTCTTGGCACTTTTGTACTTGTCTTGTTTCTTGGATGTCTGAAAACATGGGAAAAAAACATGAAATCTCTTGTGAACAGCTTGTTGTGAGTGCAGAGTAAACCTTTGGATGACAGTTAACAGAGGCCAATATGACAATCAATATCATATTATCATAAAAGAAAATTTATCAGCAACAATTTTGATAATTGATTTATTAGTTTTAGTAATTTTTCAAGCAAAAATGGCAAATATTTAAAATGTCTCTTTGGGTTCTGGACTGTTGGTTGGACAAAACAAGCAATATGTATATTTCACTCTCAGTTTTGGAAAATTGTGATGGGTGTTTTGTTTTTTTTTACTATTTTCTGAAATTTTATAGACAAAATGATTAATTGAGGAAAATAAGTGTCAGATTAACTGATCATGGAAAAACAAAGTTAGTTACATGAGAGATGTAAATCTGTCTGCAGATTTTCTGTGGTACCTATTAGGGCTGAACGATATGCAAAAAAATCACATTGCGATTATTTTAACAGATATTGCGATATGAGTCACAATTTTAGAGGGAATTTTTGAATTTCATTTTCACTGAAAACAATATAAAAATGATGATGACGTGATTTTTGCTGGGGTCTCTACCAAACAAGCATGTTCCCTTTAGGGCTGACCGATTTTGGAAAAATATCTAATTGCGATTATTTTGACTGATGTTGCAATTTCGATATGATTTGCAATATTAGAGGAAATGATAATTTTACATCATCATTCTCATTTTCATTGAAAAACATATTTTTGCGGGGATCTGTACCAAACAAAAATATTTGATACGTATGTCTGTAGTACATGATGTGTAGGCCAGGACATCTCTGCAGCACGACAATACTAAACTTAAAATGGTATTTTGACACACATTTCACCTTTAACAAATATTGCGATTTCGATAAAATTTCAATTAATTGTTCAGCCCTAGTTCCCTTACATCTGGAAAGTATGATTTGTAGGCTGGGGCATCTCTATAACACCACAATGCTTTATTTATAATGGTGTGTTGTGACACATTCTAACTTTATAAAGAAATTGCAGCTCCTGCGATTTGGATATTGCACTTGGCTTCACTGCGATTTCAATAATATATTTCGATTAATTGTTCAGCCCTAGTACCTGTCCCTTTAATATCTATGGTTGTTGTCTATTGTAGGCAACACTGCAAATCAATTCAAAAGTAATGAAGCATCAAAACAGACACATTTATGTTATATTATATCAGAATATACACTGATATTGAGATATGAAATCACATGTATGGAGGATTTCATCCATCCAACAATAGCCTCCTTACCTTCTCATCTTCTTCACTTGAGGATGACGACAACTTCTTACGCTTTCTCTTTTTTGACTTTTTAGCCATTTTCCTGTGAATGTGACGTTGAAGAGAGACATGGCCTTCAGTGACTGTGCAAAATCCTCACAGCACAGTCAATTTATTCTGATCTTCAACAAGACACCTCCTGTAACAGTAAAGTGTCTAACTAATACTAATGCTTAATGGAAGAGACAATAAAATACCACTAAATTATTAAATACCCTGTCTACAAAGCTACTATTTAAACTGGTTAGTGGCAGCTTGTGTCTCTCATGTAACATGTAGCTAAGTTGATCAATTCAAAAGAGCAAACCAGTTGTTAACTAGCTCGTGTTGTTGTTGACACAGGTTAATCCAGAAGCTGCTCACCTTTTGTTTACTCTCATCTGTGTGTTGCTGTTTGTTACATGAGACACAGACTGGGGCTAACACAGTGTAGACTGTGTAATGACACAAACATGACTGTATCTTAAGTTTTAGCAACATCCATATCAAACTAATTTCTAAGGTAATACTACAGAATATAAAGTGTTGAGCTGGTTGTTAGACACACAACCAAAGGCTAAAGTTAAAATGACCGTTTAAGCTAACGCTAGCTGATGAAAAATAGCAACAAAAACGCAACATACAGGCTAATTGTTTTCTTTGTTGTCTGAAACGTCCGCGTACATTCATCCAGGAGAATAAAACACGTCTTGTAGGATTAAATGTGTAATTCCCAGCAAAGTAAGTTACTCTAATGCCGACTGCTTCCCAAAACATCCGCTGCTCTTCCGCCTCTTCTTCTTCTACTACCGCTATTTCTTCTTCTGCTTGATATATTACCGCCACAGGCTGGGCTGGATCGGAGGTCTGCGCGCTTGGATATCGATATTGTGATGAATTAAACGGTCTTCGTTGTCCTGTAAGAGAAGATACACTCAACATGCAAACATGTGAGTCTTCTAAAGAGAAAGACAAGTGCGGACAGTCATAATGGAGGAGGAGACAGGGACAAGGTCAGCCGGGGGAGTGAGCATCAGCCTGAGTGGGTTATCTTGACCTCTTTACACAAACACACAGTAAGAGCCAGTTCTCCACTGCGTCTGTTCATCTCCCCAAACAGGCACCAAGGTTGCACTATATTTGAAGCCTGCAGAGTACTCTTCCACTCACACCTTGTACATGACCCTCCACAGCAATACACCCAGACAGATGTACAGTAATCAGATTACATTAGACTGACTTTATTGTCAACCTGAATTTGTCTTTGGCCTCTCCCAAGTCTAGCAAAGATACATACAATGCAGATATCACAGCACACCATTAAGAAACATACAGGCTATACAGTATACAATATACAATAGTGTAAATGGGCAGATAGCAGCCAATGAGGTATGTAAATAATACAAGAAAGCAAATCTTATAAAATAACAAGTGTTCCCTGGTGCATTCAGCAGAAGGGCAGCATGCTAGACATGTGTGAGGGAGAATTTGGAGTAGAGCTGCAACGATTAGTCGATTAGTTGTCAACTATTAAATTAATTGCCAACTATATTGATAATCGATTAATTGTTTTGAGTCATTTTTAAAGAAAAATTCTCTGATTTCTGATTCTCAAATGTGAATATTTTCTGCTTTCTTTAGTCCTCTATGACAGCAAACTGAATATCTTTGGGTTGTGGACAAAACAAGACATTTGAAGACGTCACTTTGGGCTTTGGGAAACAGTGATCAACATTTCTCACCATTTTCTGACATTTTATGGACCAAACAACTAATCAATTAATGGAGAAAATGATCGACAGATTAACTGATAATGAAAATAATAGTTAGTTGCAGCCTCAGTTTGGAGATTACACTGAGTCTGATAAATTAATTAATAATAAGAAACTTTAAAAATGAATCTGCTTCAGGTTGAACTGTGTTGTGTTGTTCTTGCCTGTAGACACATTTTAAATGTTTGCATGTTCAGCTGACCTGCTGTGCACTGCCTGAAATGTTACACAAGTCATTATTTAATTAATTGAATGCAGTCTGCATTTCTGTGGAGTTAGTACCAAATTACACAGGAAACCTCCTATAAATTTACAATTTAATATCAATTCCTTTAGTCACGTTACATTCAATTCTCAACATAATGTATTCTGTCAAAGTCTTGTACTCAGAATCAGAATCGGGTTTATTGCCAAGTAGGTTTTCACATGCAAGGAATTTGCCTCAGTATTTTGGTGCATAACAATAAATATAGTAAGAGAAGAAACAAGTAGTACAAAAGTCAAGAATCATAAATATAAAAAGAAAGAAATATGGAAAGTATATCTGCTTTTAAAATGAAAAGAGCTGTACAGTGTTTGAAACGAAGAGGATGTGTAAATGTTCACAGTATAATGAATAAAGAATATGTGCAATGTGCAGAGATAATTGCTCTGAGGGAAAATTAAATAAAATTTGCAGGGCAAGTACATTATCACACCAACAAAATGTCAAGTTAAAGACTTTCGGTCCACCTGAGGAGACAACCACCGTCATTTATCTCATACTTACACAGTTTTTCAAAAGCCAACCATGAAAATAAGATTGTCAATCGTGCATTTGGGGTGGAGAATACCAATTTTCAGTGAACTATCTGAAGCCACTGATTTATACAGTATGGTCCTGCAATTCCTGTTATGTGCCACATAGTGACACTGTAGCTCCATTCAGGAACACCTGCCTTCCTTTGCTCTTGACATACACTGACTGTACTTGGCATTCACAGTGAGCCACCTTCAGGTCCCCGGACCATGGCTTGAGAAACAGCTCTGTTGAAGACTCTGAAGGTGAAAGAAATCAGACGACTAACAGATGAGCTGTGAGTAGTACCAGCTGCGGGGAATAATCTCTGACCACTTCAATAATCTTGGACAGGAATGACAACAGCAAGTACGAATTGTGACAGAAGCAGTTAAATGGATTGGGATTCAGTGGATGACACAGTTTGGATTAGATCAGTGACATGTTAAATACATAAAGATTATATTTGAAAATTGGAAACAGCTCCTCTGTTTTGTAGTTCATAGACACGGTTAATTCTGCTGGTGTTAGTTGGGATGAAATGTGTTTATCATAAGATTTCATCATCAGAGGGCTACATGTAGCTTCCTGTATTAGCAGGAATTATGAAACTCAGTCTTCTCTGTGAACATTAAAGAAACAAAGCCATTACACAAATGGAAATCTGTCCTTATGTCTTAGTGAATCAGACTAGACAGTACAACCCCATCACTCCCACACAAAGCTGATTCACACATACTTGACAAAACAAGCTTGCTGTAGCCAAGATGTTCGAAATACTTTGCTTAAGAACCAGGGTGAAAATCAAGTTAGTTCTTGAGGTTTGTTGTAGCAGCTTTGATCAAGATCAGATTTAAAGACTGACGTTTTCAACAGAATCAACTTAAAGAGTAGAAGAGATCTTTTGGTGTTCAGTTGCCCTCTGGATGATTTCTACTGACTGATGAAGAGCTGAGAGTCTGCACATTTTTTCAGCCAGACATCTGTCTTCTTCTGTCTGTTTGTCCCTCTTTCTTTCTCTCTTTCTTTCTTACTCTATTTCTCTGTCTCTCTATCCCTCTTCGTCTCTCTCTCTCTTTCCATGCAATTCAAAGACATTTGGCTTCAATCAACGAGCAGATTTGGACAGACGGTGAATGCTTCTGTTACGTGTGTGTGTGTGTGCTTCTGTTACATGTGTGTGTGTGTGTGTGTGTGAAACTGTGTGATGTTTGAGTATGTGTTGGGGAGGGTCTTTGCTCCACTAATGGTTTATTCAGAAACCTGAGCAGGGTGTTTTAAGAAAATATGAAAATATTCTTTCGGTCATTTAGATAATGGGCTACTACTGTGTGTGCATCTGTGTGTGTGTGTATGTGTGTGTGTGAGAGAGAGAGAGAGAGAGACAGAGAGAGTGTGTGTGTGTGTTAAGAATTGATTTTACGCTTTCTGATGTAAGGACTGGTCCTAGGTCCTCTGAGGTCAAGCGTGCACGTGCATGCACACACACCTTTGAACACAATGACTGATTCACATCGTGTGGCTTCACAGCACATTACTTATTCACATTTTGTCTCTCGTTCTAACTTTGTGTATTTGTCTCTCTTGCAGTAGTAGCGATGCAGTTTTGGTCAGGTCATGTTGTAGTCTGCGTGCTGTCTAGACCAGTGGAAGATAAATCTGAGGTGGTCACAAGATAATTACGGGGATAAGAAAGAATAAAAAGAAACCTGTCTGTTACACAAAATTGTGTGTATTTGTTCTGACTTTTCAAAGTTTAGATTTTTTTCTTGTGAAATGCTGAATATTATTCTCCCTTTAGGCCTGTAAAAGTAAAAGGAAATATCATTCTTTGGTCGCACTGCTCAAAACTAAGGCCCTAGCCCACGATGAAGTACATATTGGTAGCTAATACCTTTAAAACAGCAAGAATTAGTCAATAATCAATTAGTCCATCAACAGAAAATGAATCAGCAACCTTTTTAATCATTGGTTAGAAAAATTTGATGCTTTTCTTTGTCATATATGATGGCATATATGATGGCATATGACATATAGACATTTTGGGGTTTTGGACTGTTTTCTAACGCTGTTTCAAATTCTAACGCTATTTTCTGATATTTTACAGACAAAATTGTGAAAAATGTATTAGTTACAGTTCAAGATATCTAGTTTTCAGGGTAAAGGAGCCAAAAAGGTTTCGAAACCTCTGGTCCAGACTATTATACTAACCTACAGTATGCAGCCCTTTCTATAAGAGGACAGAATCAAAAGTCTGGTTTCCACTGCAGGGCCAAGAGCAGCCCTGCCAGTGCTTACTAAATATTTATATGTCTCCATTCCCCCTCAATCAAAACGTAGGTGATTCTTTCTACATCTCATTGCCAACAGAGATGACTTCTCTGTTGGGTTCCAGTTTCATATAAACAAATAGGGCTTTCAACCATGTGTCCTAAACATCTTGACTTGGCCCTGGACCTAATAAGCCCCACTTTGCAGCTCTGCAGTCGAGAAGTGGTGACTAACACACTGACTGGCTCTGTGACAGACACCTACCTCAACACATTCTTCAGGTCTCTTTCCCATTAATAAATGCTCTTTTATTAGTCTGCTCTAATAATTACCCTTGGAGAGAATTCCCAGACTATAAAGGGAAGTTTGTTTTTCAGAATAGTAATAGTAAAGTGTTAATAGGCCCAAAACAATAGCCTGCCATGCAAACCATTAGGCC
This sequence comes from Oplegnathus fasciatus, assembly GCA_003416845.1. Taxonomy (NCBI): domain Eukaryota; kingdom Metazoa; phylum Chordata; class Actinopteri; order Centrarchiformes; family Oplegnathidae; genus Oplegnathus; species Oplegnathus fasciatus. The sequence continues at coordinate 508,098 of NTHP01000203.1, read as the reverse complement.
ATAAATGCCTTCTCTTGCTTCACTGCACTGTATCTGTTTAATCCATTTATAGCAGCAGTTTGATCTTCAACAATATGTTTCTTATTTTTTGTTCCTTATTGAGTTGCTGCTCTATGGATCTGTTTATTTGTGATAATGACGGAAATAAAGATGTCAATTATGATCATCATGTGGATGATGTTGATAAAGAGGAAGATTAAGATGATAAAGGCGAGGCAAGAGAAGATATATACGTAGTGAAGGTTATCCTCACATGCAGCATTATGATGATGATGATGAGGGAGGTGATGATAATGAAGATGAAGATAATGAAGATGAACATCATGTTGTCAAGGATGAAGCAAAAGAGGAGGATAAAGGTGGTTAACATGATGATGATGATGATGATGATGATGATGATGATGATGATGATGATGCATAATTGCATGTGAAGCAAGAGAAAACAAAGAAGATGATGATTATAATGCATGTGTTGATTTAAATTTGCTGGTATGCATGGTTATGATGATGATGATGATGATGATGATGATGACCATGATGATGATGATGGAGGTGAGGGTGACAGTATTAATGATGATGATCATGGAGATGACGATGATCATGATCGTGGCGGAGGTGGGGATAATGAATGATAATGAAAAGGGGAAGATGAACACAAAGCTCATAGCGGTGATGATGATGATGATGCTGGTGAAGCTGAGGATGAAGATGATGATTGCAGTATGGTGGTGGTGATTATGTTGGTATGCAAGATGATGACGATGATGACAATGATGATGGTGTTGGAGGTGAGTGTGTCGGCGACAATAACGATGATAATAGATATGAATGAAAGACCTTTATCACAGCAGCCATTTTGACTCGTCATTGTAGGAAAAGCACATTATCAATGGCTCAGTTCAATTCAAGTGTCCCAGTAAGTCATGAAAGTGAGCCTTCATGAACAATACCAGGAACCTGAAACTGAAGCAACTAAATGGAATTTAGCCATCATTCATTTTATTATTTACACTTTCCTACTGTGACATGTCAAAAAAGGTGTCCTCACTCCAGGTGCTGATCTGTAGCTGACCAATTAGACCAGAGTGACATCACATTATTTTTACCTGAACAACTTGATCTTAATATTTTAGGGATTATTTTGAGTAATAATCAGGACTTCAATGTAGATGTTCTCAATGAAAAGGGCCTGCTGCATAACATCACATGTTAAGAGTTGCACCTGTGATGATGATGAGGGTGGCAGTGATGGTTATGGTGATGAAGATGGTGCTGGCATGCAGGATAATGATGTGCACAGGTTGTGGGTTTGAGTGAGTGAGTGAATGATGAAGGTAGAGGATGATATACTGTTGGAGTTGTTGTTGATGATGATGATGATGATGGTTAATTGTATGAATACACTGATACAATAGAAAATAAAGATCAGGATGATGATGATGATGATAGCTGCACGTGCACAGGTGATGGTAGTGATAGTTTGAGTGCTAATAATAATGATGATGATGATGAAGGGTAGACTAACTGGAGGAAGAAGTGATGAAAAGTTATGAGGATGATAATAAGGATAATGAGGATGAAGACCATTATAATTCCGCGTGGCCCCACTTGTACCGGTGGTGGGAGTGTCCGCGAGGAGGGTAGAGCTGCTCCACTCTCTGCTCGCGCGCAGGCAGGAGCAACGCTCAAATGTTTTCATTCTGAACTTAAAGGGTCGCGAGAGCGGGACGTTGACGAGCCGGACACGAGGAAGAGAAGTCTGCCGTTTCATTTCTGTGTCCGTTCATTTCGCTTCCTCGTGTTTTTCCTCCCGGGGTAATGTCAGTCTGTCGGGCCGGGTTGGTGCTCCTGTGCGCGGTGTTGGCCGTGACTCGTGCCCGCAGGAGTTCACCGGAGCTGGAGGATGTTCAGGAGAAAATCAACAGCGCCAGATGCACGTCCAGGTGCCTCACTCTGCACATGACTCAACTGACCGCTGCCTTCAGACACCTCCAGGTACCTACAACCACTTCGTCCCTTATTGAAGAGTGTTTACCGACCCTGAGGTCAAATACGACCACCAGTGTGTACAGAATAAATGAGAAGTCATAAAATAAAAAGACGGACAGCCATGACTGAGGATTTAAAATCTAGTTGCCTCTTAAAACCCAGTTTAATTACACTAGTTTCATACTTAATACGATGTCTATTTAAACATTTATGTGAACCTCAATGGTGAGTAAACTGTATTCCTCACATACAATGCACATTTTAGACTGTTTACTCTAAATTCTTTCTTTAAAAGGTGCATTACGGGATTTTTCTGTATTTTTACAGGCCAGTTGCAATCACTGCCTGTGCTGTTACAAAATACTATATCCTGCTTGATCCATTTAGTTCATTGGGATCAGTAGAGATTTTCTCTGTGGTACCTAATAGTCGCTTTACAACAACCTAATTTTGCTTAATGCTATTTTATTATTTTAACTAATATACTTACTTTAATATTCATAGCAGCCTGCACCCCTAAAGTTTTTCACAGGAGGAGTGTAAAGTGTAAAATGAACAGAAGTGGGGATAGGGATGAGCATCCTGACTCAATCAGGTGCAGTCAATAATCAAATTGGTAAAAACAACAACAACAACAAACAAACTGAAGGATCAAAGTAAAAAAAAAAAAAACTTTTTCCACGATCTCTCAGTGAATTTTCAGATTGAGCAAATATGCATAAGTGGCTGAGTCTGCTCTGAATGATGCATGTAACCACAGGCATTAACATCAACTTTCAATTGCATCATTAAACTTTATTAAAGAAAACAATTAAACGTCGAAACATCAAAGAATAATTCTTGTTCTCTGGTCTGATTGGTGAAAAAGCCACATCAGATACGCCTACACCTCTGACCGCCATTCATAGTGGTGCCACTCTTGTCCAGAGCTGCGTTGCCTGCTGGAGAAACACAGAATGTAGTCATTACAACTGTGCAGTTATCATCCAAATCTTTTAATAAGACTTGCCATTCTCTCCTCTTTAGGGTATTTACAGAAACAATGGCCACTTAATGTTGTGCAGTGAGATTTTAGATCAGCTAAGAGGTGTTGTTATGCACAGCGGAAACAGTGGAGCACTTACTGCCTAAATAATTAATCAAAGGAAACTGTGTGATCTCGCCTCAAACAGTGAGTTGTTTCCAACGTGGTTTTCATCAGGAAGTTTTGGACAAATGTTTTGATGCTGCTCAGATTGAAGTTGGGTACTCAGAGGGCCAAAGGTAACCCTGAAAGAAGTTACTGCTTTATAATAGTTGACAAAATAACTCATCTCGGTGAAATCGCTGGCCCATGTTCTGTGGCCTTTGTAGTGAGGAATGTGAGATTAACGGGGACATTAGGACGTTACCAAGTTCGAAAAGCCACTTATCGTTAACGGCTTCAACATGTGCATGCTGTGTAGTGGGTGGGAAAGTCATTAACCACAGAGTTTAGCCCCAGTGGCTCTGAGCTGTGTAGAAGAAAGTGTGTATATGTGTGCGTGTGTGTGTGTGTGTGTGGGTTTGCATATGTTCATGTATAAAACGAAAGGTTTGGTCTGGTCCTCGTCCATCCAGAATAGACTCCCGGCACCTGTGCATTGGGTAATGAGGGTGGCCCCTGGATGACTCTCTAGCAGTGAGATGTATGTGTGTGTGTGTGTGTGTGTGTGTGTGTGTGTGTGTGTGTGTGTGTGTGTGGTGAGGTTTCTGGAATGGAGGTGTGAGAAAGGGAACATTTGGTTTAAACTTTATGAAGTGGAGTGCAGTAGTCAGATGCTGAGCATCAAACAGCAGCGATGGAAACGAGACCAACTGACTGGGAGGTAGCAAACAGGCCAGCCGTCCATTTTCAACTCGGGTTTCACTTTTAAACGTGAACAAAATGTTGCATTCCTTTCTGTTACAACTCTTTCATTTCTTGTGTGAGTTTGTTCTCTGTCATACTCTTGGCATTAGTTGACATCCATGGAGTGTTTAGACTTCCTGGATGTTCTGGCTCTGTGCACTGATATCTTAAAAAACAGACAAACTTACCTGTTGAGAAAATATCCCAGAATACAGAAAGGAAGAAAAAAACATTTCGTCATCCCACTTTGTTTGCTGTTCTGTACAGTAAATTGTCCATCCCAAGTTTAGTGTCGTACTCCCCCTAAGATCTTATTTTTATTAAAACAAGTGAAGTTATTAAAATATTTATTTTCAGCAGACAATTTCACTTCCACCATATAAATTTGATTTGTTTGAGGACATTCTTAAGACTGTCAGCGTATTGAAACAAAGCAGTAAGCAGTTGATTCATGATACCTCTTAAAACAAGTAGTTTTTCTTTGCAAACAAATAGAAGTAACTCACTCCATCAGATCTTTTATTCACTTTAAGAAAATGGGCTGTTAACGCTCAATGCGGCATGGCATGAATTTCTTAACAACAATTTTTGCTTTTTATCATCAGTCGATTAGTTGTTTTACAGAAAGTTAATCAGCTTCTCCAGCGTGAGGATTTTATCCGTTACTCTGTTTTATATCATCGTAAAATTCATATCTTTGGAACCAGACAAGACATTTGAAGACATCCCCTTTGGCTCTGGAAAGCTGTGACAGGAATTTTATAGACAAAACGATGAATTCAATAGAAATCAATAGTCAGATTAATCAATGGAAGTAATCGTTAGTTGCAGCCCTAATTGTAATACATATAAGGAAAAAGAGCTCAGCGCTGACGCCATTATTGATTAGCAGGACGGTGACAAACAGGAAAGGACGGTGTTGACGTGTGACTCAGAAAAACATTTCTAGGATATAAAGGGGCCCTGAAAACTTTGTGTGTTATACCAAATTAAAAAGAGCCTCTAAACTTTGAGCAAACAAGGAAACAAGTTTCCTCTCAGCCACATCCTGGGGAGCAGCATCACTCATTGGACCTATTATAGGACAGCGTAGCAGAGTGATTAATGGCTGGGAGAGACTGCGCGTTAGAGCATTCATTCATTTAAAAGAACGTAACGTTTAAAACAAAAAAGCCTTTTGATAACATCTCCAGTAACTATAACATCAGTGGAGGCAAATAGAGCTTTACTCATCCTACTCTGTCACCACACTCAGACACAAACACACACACTGCTTCCTCCGGCTTCATGTGGGTGAACCCTGTGTTTTTGGCTCTTTCTCTCTCAGTGTGTGTGTGTGTGGCTTAGTGTGTAGCCACTAGAATGTGAGTCACCAGTTTTCTATTTACACCTCTCTTTCTGCTGCTTCTCTGGGTTTTCCACTACTTTCCCTTGTATGGTGTAATAGTGTAATTATAGCTGTTTGTGTGTGTGTGTGTGCCCATGAGCATATATATATGCTGTTGTCATATTCCCAAATTCCTCCTTGATGTAAACTCCTAAAAATAAGGAGAAAATCTGCAGCCTCGCCTGCAGAGCTGGATCTTTTAGCACATACGTAGTAGATCAGATTAGACTGCGTGTCTTAAACACTCACAGGTCTGTGGTGCTGATGAGCGGATGGTGAGCGGTTCGAGCCAGGGCTGAGGGCCAGCGCGAGGCTGAATGAGCTGTCTGTGCATTCATGTTTATGTGTGTGTGCGTGCGTGTGTGTGTGTCCCAGCTGCTCTGCGGTAGGTAACTCTAATCAGCCCAGAGGTCGGTCAGCCAACCAGTCACGCTCTGAAAAAGGCCAGAGACAACGGTCAGGTCAGGTTGCACAGAGACAGACGGGGAGATAAAGGCAGGTAGACGGACGCGGTCAAGCAAGAAGACAGGCAGGGGAGATGGAAAGACGGGTGAGCGGGCAGGTAGACACACACAGACAGGTGTGACAAACATACATGAAGACAGACAACCTGACAGACTGATACACTGAAGGCTAAAAAAGTGGACTGACGTGCAGGCAGACAGGTGAGCAGAGAGACAGGCAGAGGGGTGGGTGACGGCAGGAGACAAAGGCTTGTTTGATTCGCCTCAGAGATAAAAACTCTACCTCTTTCTACGGCTTTGTGACTGCCCTGTCATTTGATCGGTAGAACCAGGGATGGATGGTGATAAAATTGTGGCGGCGTAGGAGTGACTCTCACCTGAAACCGGGACAAGAAATTCCAAGGCAGTAAATCACAGCTGGGATGGCAAAGCATCGAGTGGCATCATGGCTTTGTTCTTTCTTACAGAGAGAGAGACAGATAGAAAGACAAAATACAGAAAGACTCTTTTACCACATCTGCGGCACATTATATGTGATACCTGAGCAATTAAATCCATTCTGCCTCTCACTGGTGACCACTCTCATATCTTATATCGAATATGAAGCTACCGCCAGCGGCTGCCTAACTTAGCTTAGCACAAACACTGGAAACAGGGGGAAACAGCTAGCCTGCCTCTGTCCAAAGGTAACAAAGTCACTAATTAACACGATGTATCTCATTTGTTTTATTCATAGAAGAAACAAAGATTAAAAACAACTAATCACAGTTGTACGGGGAGTTATGTGTCGGACTATTTCTTGGTGAAGACCTGTAACTTCCTGGAGTCTCCGCTGGTTGCCGGGCAACTGGTTTCCCCCTGTTTGCAGTCTTTGTGCTAAGCTACGTTAGCTGGCTGCTGGCTTCATATTTAGCATACAAGTATGTGAGTGGTATCAATCTTCTCATCTAACTCTCGGCAAGAAAGTGAAAAAGCTTATTTTCCAAAATGTTGAACTTTTCCTTTAATCATTAGGAGTGTTTTCTTTACTGATGGAATTTCATTATTGCTGCTGTTGGCACTGAACCGAAACAGAAAGACAGATGCCGACGTAATGGTCGGATGAGGCAAGGTTCAGGACCGTATAACAGCCACTTTGTTGTGACGCTTGTTGTTTACAGGATGTGGGGCACCACAAACACTAACGTTGACACACGTGCACGGAAACACACACACACACACACACACACAAGCGCACACACGCAAACTAATTAGGGGCTTCTGTCGGGAATGTTCAGACCTCAAGACGGGCTTTTTTGGAAGAACTTTATATTCTGTTGAGTGGAAGTTAGTCATGATACGTTCACCACTCACACAAACAGCACACACACACACACACACACACACCGTAGCACACACATTGCTTCTGGTCATCTGGGTGTGATTAGCAGAGTTAATGCCTCGTGTTAAATAGACTTTCTACTTCGCCTCACCGCAAACACTGACCACAACACACACACACACACATAGTATGTACACACATTCTCTCTCCCTCTGTCTCTCTCTCTCTCACACACACACACACTCACTTTTTATCGCTGCATCTGGCAGAAGTGTGATTTATATCTCACTCTCTTTCAAACACTGAAGGGTGTGTGCAGCTGTGCGCGTGCATGTTGACTGTGCACAGGCATCTGTGTGTGTGTGTTTGCGTCCCTGCCTCTTTCCTGCTGTTGCATCCAGTAATATCAGGTTGTTATTCTTCAGCAATGATTACTGTGGACTCAGCAGTCATCAGAGCCATGTGGAAGTCCTTTAGTGCAAGTGTTTCTCACTCCGTGGGTCAGTTCTGTTTCTGACGGGTCTCTCGTGTCTCAGGCTCACACAGCTTTCTCTTGTGGATCCCAGGATAGCAAAAAAAAAGTTTAAGACCCTGTGTTTTTAGTGTTGGTATGAAGTCCAGCCATGTGGAAATCCATCACTAAAATGAAATGGGATTTTTGCTCGTTTTTGTTCTAAGTCATACATCATGAGCCGGGTTGAAGTGAAATTCTCTTGATCTTTTCCACGCAAGGTGTCTTGTGAGCACATTGTGTTTTTGGGTGCATGAACCGTAAAATGCACAAAAGCCTTTGGACCAAAAAGTTTTGTAGGTCTTTACATGGGTTTTAAGATTTTTAAATAAATGTTTTCCAAATAAAAACATCACATACAACTTAGTATTGTGCCACAATACATGCATTTGTAAATTTTAAAATGCTCTTCCACTATGGATGAAAATACACCATCAAAAGTCAGCTTCCCATTAATAAAAAAAACTAAACTCCAACCAGACGAACAGCAGTCACCAAAATTTATTGCGTCCTGTTTCACAACTAGTATCCACTGCTCCATGCGAGTCCCCTCCCTGCTCCTATTAACTAATATTTATTTCCATCTTTCACCTTCTTTTGTCTGTCTCCCTCTGCTCTTTTCAACTTCCTCCCTTCCTCCCATTTCCTCTCCCACATCCAACTTCTTTTCTCCTCTTCCAGCCACCTTCTTCCAATCCCCCCTTTCTTTCCCGGACTTTTTCAACATGTGCAGCTGTTTTGCCGCAGACACACACACACACACACACACACACACACACACACACACACTCTGAGACCCTACGAAACCCCACTTTGACCACTGTTTAATAGCCATACGGCACACAGGCCCGTCTAAACTGGCTTGATTGGCTCTGACAGCAAATATGTCCCATGAAATTGACTTGGGATGAGTGTGTGTACGTGTACATCCACGTGTGTGCGCATTAATGCGTGTGTTGCGGAGGGGGCTGAGGAGAAGTGACAGAAAAAGGGGGATGTTATGGTGAGGACAGACAGAAAAAGAAAGAGAGCGTGAAAAAGATTAAGAGAGGGGATGAAGATGTGAGGCCAGCGGGGGGGGGGAAGCAGCTTTATATCTCGTCAGTGAAAATCTGGAGATGTTTAACTGGCCTCTACACTGTCCTCAGTTCTTTGAGTGGAGCATCTACAGTATATCATCGCCATCATTTTCAAGTCCTCTCCGGTCATTTTTACAGGAGTTGGCAGCAATGTGGAGAGACTGAGAGGAAGAAGCTTCAGGGTACAAATGAAAGACAGAAAGAATGACAGAGTAGCCAAAGGAGGCTAATCTGGATGAGTAGCAGCAGGAGGAGGAGGAAGAGGAGGAATTGTAAAGGGTGCGTGTGTGTTTGTGAAGTGTACTCAGATCCTCTTCCTGCTCTTCTGCATCTGCTTTTTCTCCTCAAAAAGAAAGGGTGGGTGATTAAGTTAACCGTCCTTCTGCTGGAGGATCTAGGAGCATCTAGGAGCTGGACAGAGCAGAGCAATATTGGCAAAATCAAAAATCATAATATTTGCGACTGGATACCTTGGATACTGGATACTGGAAATCGGCAATGTAATGATATTTTGGGGAGTTTGAGTAATAATTAGGGCTGTGATGTAGATTTGATTATGATTAATGTGGATATGATTAAGATTCAAAACCATTTTGGTGTCATATCACTCAGCCAGAGCAGTATAATGAGGTCGGAAAATGACCTCACATAACTGTAATGCATCCTTTAAAACCAGGAAAAGACAATATTTAAACTAAATTGGAATATTTTAATAACCAAACTCATTGAACCAAACTTAACATACATTCATGTTGTATTTTTGGTAAATTTGCTTAATTCCTTAAATCCTCAGAAGTGTGTTACGTCGAAATTCCCACTCCCTCAACATTTTTTTCTAATTTTATCGTTCTGTTTCACTGTTCAGCAGTCATACCTGTTTCGAACAGTTGCGTTATGAACGGACGCTGCACTAGTTATGTATTAAGAGGCAGAGACATTGTTCTTTACCATTGTCTCTCTCACCTGTACACGTGTCATTACTCACCCTACATATAAAGCCCAACCAGTCCAGGTACATTCATTTGGCAACTTTAGAATGACATTCTGGTAAAAGCAGGGAATTTGTAACAGAAGCCAAAGTAGTAAAAGCAGAAGAAGAAACTTTGTTTGTTTACAAGAAAACTCCACGGGGCACCTTTAATTGTATCATGGCAGATTTTTTTACAATGTCCAACGAAGCATGTAACACTTAAACCTGTAAAAGTTTTTGCTCTCTTTTTAAGCCTGATTCTGTCCTGGACACGTGGCCCCATTTGACCAGATCACAAGAAATACATGTTTTATGTTTTTGAATATCTGCAAAAATTGTCTGGATAAACTGCCAGTGAATCCAGAATACAGAAATGAAAAAGGTGAAAATACGGAGGGCGACTTAGTGTCTGTTTAACGTTTTAGGCACAGATTAGTAAAGTTTTTCATGTGTCATCCAGCAGAATGAAATCATAAAGGTGGGCGGAGGAGGAAGGTGTTTCTCTGTCTCTGTAGTGATACCATGACACCCGGTCCTCTGTTTCTCCTCTCATCTATTCCTCTTTCCATCCATCCTTCCCCACAGACTTGTTACTAATCTATTCATCAGAGATTTCACCATTACTTTAATGCTCTACTGCTTTCTTCTCTCTCTCTCATCTATTTCTGTATGAGGCTGGTTAAGCAACAGCCCCAGCCTTATCCCTTTTAACAACTAGCACAGATTACTGTTAAGCCAAGGGTGTCCAACCCATCAATACTCATTTACTCTTAATGGCATACAAGCACGGGCAAGAAATACACTTGTATTTCTCCCAACATTATGTCTGACAATCATTTCACAGACAGAATTTCTGTTTCAGCAACTCTGAGCAAATTTGTTGTGGCCTTCGTTCAGAACTTGATCCTGATTTTGGTTGGACTCCTCGTGTCTCCTTTCTGGAAACTAACCACCTCTTCGCCGCTGCCAGCAGCTGGACAACTGGGGCAATAGTAAGCAGCTGTAGCAGTGGACGTGGACAGGGGTGAGAGTATGAGAGGAATGAGGCGAACAAAATTTGTGGAGAACTTGGAGCTCTGACCAGTTTCACACATATGCTCTATGGCCGGTCTCTGCAGAAAGCAGGCGTGACTGATCGTTTTTCAGTTTTGGAAATTTACAAAAATTGTGAGAAGCAGCCCCCCTTAGACCCCTCAGTCTTACAGTCTGAAAGAAGCTTTTAACTGGACTATCCAACCGGCACTTCTTTAAAAGTATGTCACAGCCTTAATCTTGCCCTCACTTCAGTCAAAATCCGTGGCTGCTCTAGTGACAGTAAATTCTTTTAGCTGCTACGTGCTGCATCTCTGCAGGGCTTAAAAGGGATATAAGTCCTCATCTTCATACTTCAAAGTCCAGTTTAGCTTCTTTAGCAGCTATTTCACCAACGCAGTCAATATGCATCTGTTTTGAGTGTTAAGAGTGAACGAGTCAATTCAGCATCTTCTGTACCGTGAAAGCCCTTAACCCTTAATCTCTAACCTTTAGCCTCTGCACTGTTACCCCAAGTCTAACCCTTTAACCCTCATTATACCAGAAGCACAAAGGCTGCTTAAAAGAGGAGAAGCCCTGAAAAGTGTGCATGTGTGTGTGGAAAGAGATGAGCTTGGTTCAGGCTAAATACAGCGCACAGAGGAGAGGGTTTAGGAGTCGTTAAGAGGGCTTATCCCACACACACACACACACACACACACACACACACACACACACACACTAGAGGCTCATATACTCCCTGGAGGCACACACACATGACAACAGACAGATACACAAATGCACACACACACCAGTATTTTAATAGTTGTTTTGATGTTGGATGATGGCATCATGATTGTGCCGATGATGACAAAGCATTTCAGAGGGCAGAGCAGCAGTTTTGCCACACTGGCTGACTGTCTTCTTACCAGTGCAAGTTAGAAACAGCTGACAAGGTTTCCAGTCTGCATTTAAACCATTTAAATGAGCCAAAATGAAAAATAAAATAAAAAACTTAATTGCACAAAGGTACTGTAGGAACTCAAAAAGGGGCTGCAGGGGGATTCAAGAAACAGGCAGTTACATCCACACTGTGGGTTTATGGGAAGAAGTGCTGAAATGATTAGTCGATTAATCAGACAATTGACAGATTTTGATAAAAGGTTGTTTAAGTTATTTATCTAGCTGAAACACTAAACATAATATACTTCCAGCTTCTCAAATGTGAATTTTTTTTGCTTTACTGTGTTTTATGCCAGCAAGCAAATTGAAGATGTTGCCTTGCATTGCCTGTAGCAATATTTTCACTTTTTT
>NTHP01000203.1:460347-486821 GCA_003416845.1 Oplegnathus fasciatus | reverse complement strand
CCCCCCCATCCACTATGAAACCACATCTCTCCTCCCTTCCCTCTCCCATTTCCTCTCCTCCCTCTCGCTGAGTGTGGCTGTCATCCCTCTATTGTGGCAGGTGAGGCCATAAAACAGCAGGAGAGGCCTGAGGAGGCCAGAGAGACAAGATGTGTGTGTGTGTATGTGTGTGTGTGTGTGTGATTAATTATTATACAGATATCTGAGGAGCTCCTATGCAAACTGTGCACACATAAAGACACATACATGGCCATTAATCTAGGCTCTGTTGTTACAGTGTGTTGGTGTGTTAAACAGTAACATCTCTGACCTCTGACCTCTGCTTTGTCTACCACCGCTCTCTCTCTCACACACATAACTCATCATGTCGCCTTCAAGGCCAGGTGTCCGTTCGTCTCTCAACTCCTCTTATACAAATACAGAGCATGTACTTTTCAGTGATTTACAACATCCAAGTGATATTTGAGAGTGTAAGGTGTGTACCACATACATACCACAAGCGTTTTCAGCTTAAATCCATTTTCCTCAACCCCCCCTTTTTCCCCTCTCTCGCCTTTCTCTCTCCTCTACTGTACTATTGACTATGTAAAATAATAAATACTCATTCATTACTTAAGTAAAACTAGTAAATATACAGTACTCTGTTACAAGCAAGCAAAAGTTTTGCATTAAAACTTTAGTAAGTAAAAGTGTAGATTATTAGACTATTTGACTGTTACTAGCTAAATATATGTAAATTATAAACATTAAAGTACTCCTTATGCAGAATGGCCCCTGTCAGTGTTATATTAATACATTATTGGATTATTATTACTGGTGCATTAGCAGGTTGAACAGTATTTGTAGCTAATTTTGGAGCTAATTTAAACTACTTTATGTAATGTTAACCCATTAATAATGCATCATACTTCGTAAAGTGATCTTGTGTTTTGTATGTAAAATGATGAAATGTGGTGAAGAAAAAGTAAAAAGTAGCATAAAATGGAATGTACTTCATTACAGTACTTGAGAAAATGTACGTATTTACTTTCCACCACTGATGTACAATCCAATAAAATACAGCTTTTTATTTATTGTCCGCCGTGGTGGAAATTCGTCGACTTCGACCACGACTAGTCCGTAAAAGTAACATAAAAATGTAAAAAAGGGTGACATTTGAGACAGCATGTAAAATGTAAAACATTAACCTCATCAAAGCATAGATAACGTCTGTGAACACCTACACTGTCAGGGGTATACTGCAGTCCAGGGTGCATTAAATATTACTGGTGTTTCCAAGAGTTAATATTCATTGTTATGTAAAATACGATGGGTGGATGTGTTTAGTTATTTTTGCCTTTGTTGGGTAAAGTGCAGAGACAATGACAGGAACTCAAACCTGTGACATTGCGATTACATAGTATCATAAACCCTTGTTTCACAGGGATGCCCCACATGCACTCTATTAAAATACATCTCAGTTCTAATGGACTACAACTCCCACACCTGATTATGATGATTTAACTGGCTGTGTTTACCACTTCAGCTACACTGTTTTTATGTTTACAAATAAGATGCACATTCCAGGATGTTACATTTATATTTTAGCACAGTTTCTACGATTGCCTTTAACCTTAGTTCACTGCCGCACTGTGTAAACACTCAACAATGAACTTCAGTCTGTATGGAAGCTTTAGCCTTAGGGGAGAGGAGGATAAGTCAGGGAGAGCAGAAGAAGAAGAAGAAGGAGAAGAGAGGTACTGAGGTGAGGCAAAGAAGGAGGTAGAGAAATGCAGCAGAGAGATGAGAGGTCAAGGAGGAGAAGAAGAGAAGTGATAATGTGAAGACAGGAGACAAAAAGAACGGAGGATTATGGAAAGGGATGGGAGGAGGAGAGAAGAATAGGGGAGGAGAAAGAACGAGAGGAGAGGAATTAAACATGTCTGTAACTGATCAAAGTGGCAGCAAAGGAAGAGATGGGGGAGTACAGAGTGGGCTGGGTTTGGATGCAAGATGGAGTGGTGCACATGTGAAAAAAGACTGTGTGTGTGTGTGTGTGTTTGTTTGTGTACTTGTACAGCTATCTTTGTGAGAACCAATTTGAGTTTTAGACCTTGGGATAGAGGACATTTTTGGAAAGTGAGGACATTTTGGCCGGTCAGACCTTCAAAGGGCTGTTTGAGATTTAAGACTTGGTTTTATGGTCCAGGTTAGAATTAGGTTTAGGTTAGGTTTAGGGTAAGGGTTGGGGTTAGGCATTTAGTTGTGATTGTTAGAGTAAGGGGCTTGGGAATGCATTATGTCAATGAAAGTCCTCACAAGTATAGAAGTACAAACGTGTGTGTGTGTGTGTGTGTGTGTTTGAGGTGTTTTTGGGGAGATTTTGACAACCTGAGCAGCATGTGGTCAAGGGAAGAGACCCACGAGAGCTCCATGAAGAAACACATCACACTTGAGGATCTGGTTACAATACTGTGTGTGTGTGTGTGTGTGTGTGTGTGTGTGTGCGTGCGTGTGTGTGCGCGCGCTGTATTATCTCCCTGTCTCCTCATACCCAGACTCCTCGAGGAATGCATAATTAACTTAGAGAGGAGAAAAAGGAAAAATAACTTAAAGTGATACTTCTCTCAGAATGTGTCTTTTGTGGACAAAAGCTTCAAAGGTGGCTATAAAAGGTTTGTAATTTGCTTCTTCATGGAGAAGAAAGGTGTAGGTATAGGTGTAGGATGTAGGACAGTTCTAATGGATTCAAATGTGACAAGTCATAGAAACAACGCACATTGTGTCACTGCTGTCCATCCATATGGTAAGGGTGTTCCAAACAGTCAAAATACTCATGTTGATCAATGAGCAGGAGATGAGCAGTGTAACATGCGTGGAGTGGCTGTTTCACCAGACTCCAAATGCTAAGGCCTCCCAGACTGATTGTGATGCCTAAAGGGACACGAGTCAAAACACCAGTTATGATTGTTTCCGATGAAGCACCACACACCGGCAAACTTGACAAATTGATGTGGAACAACTCTCCCGAAAAGCAGCAATTTTATCACATTTACTCCTCGGACTGGCACATCCCGGCTTCTGTGCCCTGAGTACTACTTCTGTCTGTGTGACATGTCCGGTGTGCTTCTCATGCCAAATGATATGATGTGTGTAGGCTACAACTGATTGTTTTCGTTACTGGTTATTTTCTCGATGAATTGTTTGGTCTATAAAATGTCAGAAAATGGTGAAAAATGCCCATCACAATTTCCCAAAACCCATGGTGACATCTTAAAATGTGTTGTTCTGTCGAACCAGTGGTCCAAAAGCAAAAAATATTCAGTTTACTATCATAAAAGACAAAGGAAAACAGAAAATTAAATTAAATTAAATTAATTAAATTCTTAAATTAATTTCTGATTAATTTTCTGTTGATTGACTATCGGAACATTTCTAACTTGTGAAATCAACTTGTACATTTTATTATTATTTATGGGGACGTGCCTGTGTAATAGCAAACAAAAAACTTCATTCATATAATTTTGTTTACCAATTTATCAATATATAGTATAAAAGAATAAAAGAATCGTAAAAATGTTAAAATCAAGGAAAAGTCATTGTAAACAAATTCGTTTTTAACATAGTGTTTTGAACATAGTGAATGGACAGCGGAGAAGGAGTTTGAGTTGTTTCTCTCGATATTTAGATTTTTTTACTGTCACTATTGGAATCCATTGTAACCTCCATCAATCTAAGCTGACCACAGCCTTCGTTTCCTGTGGAGAAGCAATCCTTTTTACAGCCACATTTCGAGCCTACAGAGTGAGAGTGTTTAATACTCAAAAGAGAGATTTGGGGGTGGAGTATCACTTTAAGCTAACCCAAACTTTTTCGTCCGTGACTTAAATGAAATGAAGCGATTGCACAACCTTAAACAGCTATCATGCCTCACGCTGAGGCTCCATTTTATGTCCCAGAGTTTAAGAACCCAGCACATGTAGTGTCCTTTATTATATACATTAAAATGAAAGTTTACATGGTCTCAAATGCAGTGCTCAAGAGTGATGATAACCCTAAAAGCCCACGCAGTTGTCATTTGAAATATTCATCAGTCTGCAAATGAGCCTGTTTAAAACAGCTTTTGGAGTAGACTTTTTTAATCCAACAGTAGCCATTTATTTGCGCAGAGATGAAGTTTTTATGGCTCTTTGTTGATTCTGTTTGTTCCCCTGGAATCAGTGAGTTGGAATAAATTGGAGAAATGATTGAAGCCAGGCACACTGGGGAGCTGAGGGAGACAGACACACAGACAGAGGGAGTGAGAGAGGAGGGGGAAAGAGGTTGGGGGTGAAACCGCAGTTTTTATATGTTGTCTGGTTTTAATTTGGTAAGAGTCATCATTCACCAGTTCAGTGAGGTGGCAAACCAGATGAGTGTGTGCATGCGTGCTTTAAGAGTGTGTGTTTCTTTTGTGTTCCCTACCTGCTTAAACACTGAGAGCTCTGTCTCTGCAAAATGTTAAAATCCTCTGACACTGTCATTTATCTTTGTTCTTACAAAATGTCTTTTTTTCCCCAAACCTCAGCTATTTTAAGGAATAGTTTTGGACATTTTGGGAAATAGGCTTATTTTCTCTTTCTGGCATAGAGTTAGTTCACAAGATCGATACCACTCCCGTAAGTGTCTGTTGACTATAATGCTACAGTCAGTGACAGGTTAGCTTAGCTTAGCACAGAGACTGGAAGCATCGGGGAAGAGATAGCCTTATGCTGTCAGAAGGTAACAAAATCTGTCTACCGGCACCTCTTAAGCTCACTAATTAACATTTTATATCTCGTTTGTTTAATCCACACTTTTTTTTACAAAAAAGTGTAAAAACGACAATTCCCCGTTTTAAGGGGTGTTAAGTGACAGAAGATTTCTTGGCTGGGACCAGTTGCCAGGCAATCAGCGAAAAAGTCACTGTTCCCAGCCAAAAAAAACCGGCAAATTACTTCGTTTTTTGCACATATTAAACAAACAAGATTTAAAGGGTTAATTAGTGACCTTTATGGCATCTACACACTATACGACTTTCAAAGTTGTCAGATTGTTGTACTGATCACATTACACTGTCTGTCTTATAATGTGGTATCTTGAAGTTGTTGTGGTTTGCACGTTACACGAGTGATTGGTGACAGGGGGTCGCACATTACAAGACATTTCACTAGGAGTTATTCCCGACATGTCTGTCTGGTCTCCAAACTACGTTTGGCCAACAAAACACAGGCAAAAAGTGATACAGGAAAAGACACAAGACCACGCACGAGACTTCTTTCTCGGTTGTGGTACAGCTCGGAGGAAACATCAAATAGGCATTGGTGCTCCTCCTGCCAAAATAAATTTTCCTCCATTTCTTGGGTTCAAGCACATCGAGGAGCCTTTCTCATAGCCATGCTTGCTGATGTTCTGTTGCAGGTGTTACGACTCCTCCCCCTGATATTTCCCTCATCCCGTGTCCCCAATGCGCTCTCATTGGCTTTAGGTCGTCGCTCCTGCCAAACACTCAGGATTTGGACTCGCAGACAGGTCCAGATATGTCTCTCATATCAGTCTGTGACTCATCGGCGAAACATAGTGATCATTGCTCGCGAGAGTGAGCGCCGATTTGCCTCTGATCTGGGGCCTTTGTTGGTAATCTCCAAAAACTGTTGGCGAGTGGAAAATCAGGGCTAAAATCGTGTAGTGTAAACTCGCTATTAGAAGTGCTGGTAGGTGGGTTTTGTTACAGTTGGACAGAGTCAGGCTAGCTGTTTCCCCCCGTTTCCAGTCTTTGTGCTAAGCTAAGCTAGGCGGCTGCAGGCTGTAGCTTCATATTGAATGGACATGAGAGCGGTATCCATCCTCTCATCTACTTAACTCTCCATCAGAAAGCAAACAAGCATATTTCCCAAAAATGTTGAACTATTTCTTTAAGAAAGTTTTGATGTACAAATTTAGCTTTTACTCATTTTATCATGTGTGATGAAACAAGTGTAAAAGTCATTTATTGTGCCTAAAGCCTCATATTTTGTTTATTTCTGTTTGTTTGTTTATGTGTAGTGTCTTCAGCCATGCAAAGATCTGTGGGAAACCAGGAAGGTGCTTTCTCCAAAGTCCTGTGAGGTAAGACAGAAAGAGACTGCATAGTGTATGCATGTGTGCAGGTCACAACACCCTTGGTGGCAGTGTCACTCCTGCACCAGAAACTTGCTTTTGGCACCGTGAAGCTGTTTTTTGGACTGTGTATGCTGTGAATGAGCATTCCTGTGTGTGTTTATGCAAGCTTGTGTGTGTGTTATGAATAACATGTTTGTGAGCTTTTGAATGTATACACGTGTGAGAGTGTGCGTCAGTCATGTGTGTATTTTGTGCGTGTGGCCCTAAATGATTATTTGTAAAGCCAGTCGCAGAGCTTTTAGGATAGATTAGTTTTTCATCACAATAGCTGAAGCATGTTACTGGCTGGATGGCTGACTGGCTGGCTGGTTAGGAACACAGGGTCATTCAGAGCTATTAGCTAAAGCTTGTGTTTACATTTTGCTGATCTGCAGCCATGTGCATAGATACAGAGTTACACACACACACATAGTTACACACACCTTTCAGACCAGATCTCAAGGGCTGCCTTCAAAGTCAGCAGGAGTTTACCAAAGGAAACACCTCTGCTGTGTGTTTTTCTGCCCTCATATGTGTGTTTATACATTACGTATTATTTCCGTTGTGTGTCAACTGTAATAATAGTACTTCCCCCCCGTTCTCTCTCTCAGAAGCAGACGGAGTGTGTGACGAGCAGGGAGTTTCTGACCTCACTGAGGTCGTCTCGTCAGGGCGACTGCCCTCCGCCTCAGCGAGCCACCGGGTTCGCTGCAGCCTGCGTGGAGAGCTGCTCGTCAGACCAGCATTGTCCCTCCCCGAGGAAATGCTGCTCTAATGGCTGTGGACACACTTGCCAAGCCCCAGCCAATCTATATAAAGGTAAAGGCGGCTGGTAGGGACTTGTTTATAACATGTTGTGGGCTTTATTATAAGAGGCTGCTGAAGGAAGAAGTGGGAACCTTTTTAGAGAATAAATTGTTTTTGATTGTTTCAATAAGCGTGACACTGCGCTGATTGAAAGTACTGATGCTGATGTTGATTTTAAAGGATCTCTGTTGGCTGATATGCTGTCATTGTGTTACTCATAACGCTGAACAGGCTTTTAGTTGTTTCTTTGGGAGGGATACACTTTCTTGACATCTAGCTCTTGTTCCTATGGTGTTTAAATGTGCTTATTATGAGTCACTTTGGTTAAAAGTGTCTGCCAAATGAATGAAATGTAATTTAATGTAATAAAGATCCTTAAATACTGGCTGCTTGGCTGCATCTGAAGTCCCAGACGGCCCCGCCGTGGTTAAAAGCTCCAGCTCAAGTCTGTGTGGAGCTAGTCAGGAGTACAAACTGCCTCAGACGCCTGTGTGGTGAAGATGGGGCAGCCATAATAATGAAACACAAAGAAAATATTGTTTTTGTGATGCTTATATTGTTACTTTACCAATTTTATGATATTTGTTTCTGATCGGAAACCTTTAAAACCACTGAAGTGTTTTTAGTCAATAACAACTGCTGCCTGATCAATGGGATCCTCATTCTTATTTATAAATGGTTATTAATGGACTCAACAATTATAAAAGCTCTGAATATATACCTCATGTTCTATAATAATTAGTTATGATGGTGTTTGAGACATCCTGTCAGCGTGCCTTTGATGTTATTTAAATGTCTTTTAAAATAACACTCACTTTTCTGTTGTGCCCTTCTACATAAGAATTTAATAACTTAAATAATCTCGTCTTTTCTCACTTTCCAGGTGTTCCTCTGAAGCCTCGCAGAGAGATGAGCTTCGTGGAGGATCCGGAGGGTCATGTGAAGGTGGTGTGGGTGTCAAAGTTCAATGTCAGCGTGGAGCCGGTCGTTTACATGCTCCAGTCCCGCTGGAACGTCGGGATTCATCCCAGTGAAGACCATGCCTCTCCATGGACAACTGTTGCCATGGTAACTACAGTCACCAGCAGCCTCTCGCCTTTCACCCGGGGTCTTTATTTGAGGATTAGAAGGTTTGAGATATTGAAATCATAAGAATTTAGAAAGAAACTCCTCATTGACTGAGGAGTTGATGTGAGGCATACAGTGATTGATATAGAAAGTTATTTGTTTATTAATTTTTTTCTCAGTCATCTTTTCACATATGAAGAGATAAAGTATCATCCCGTTAATGTCACCCTCTTTACATTATTGGGGATATTAGCTGTGGAGATGTTGATGTAGGGAAGCTGATAGCTAGAAAAAGACCCATGTAACAACATGGCATGTAGTTGATTCTGTCTGACTACCAACTTTTGACAGTACTAGAAGTCATTAAAGCTATAAAAATGGTTCCCTGTGCCTTTAACAGTGGAACAAAGCCACAAAGTTTGTAACATATCTTTACCTCATAACTCTCAATTTGCCTCGAATGATGAAACTTCTCAGCTATGGAGATGGATGTTAGACTCTGTTTCCACCTCATCCGTCTGCTGCCTTGCTGTCTAAACCTCTCCACCCCAGCCAGTCTCCCATTCTGCCAGGGTAAACCGTGTGTGTGTGAGTGTGAGTGTGTGCACTGTACGTCCATGTGTGTGTGCCTGTGTGAGGTTAGGTAAATAAGCAGAGCTTAAAAAGGAACCACAGGCAGCCACAGTCGTTCCACCGGCTGACTCTGAATGACTGAACGCTCATTATAGACTTAAATAGATGGCAGCTCGTGTCTGTGAGTGTATGTGTGTGTGTGTGCGTGTGTGTGTGGATGAGTAGATTTTAAGCAGTGATTATATTTGCATTGTCAGGGAGACAAAACATGTGAATCTTTAGCAATTTTAACCATCGTTTTTGCAAATCGTTTAATTTCACTATTATCAGATGGAATTCCAACCCGCCTGTGTTCATCTGACTTTCCAACTCGTTAACTTCTGAAACTTATATGTCTAAAAGTACACAGGGCTCTGTCATGTTTTTGAAACAAGACACAGTATGGATTTGTGAGAGATGACAGAACATTTGTGCCCAAAGAATGAAGTGAAGTGAACTGTTGCTATTTACAATGAAGAAAATCATAATAACAGTGATTTCAGTGTTAAAAGCCTGGAATAATGTTAAACGAATAGTTTGTCATTTTGGGAAATATGCAGATTTGCTTCCTTGCCAAGAGTTAGATGAGGAGACGTTCTCATATCTGTAGGCTAAATGAAGCTACCACCAGCAGCCGGTTAGCTGAGCTTAGCAAAAAGACTGGAAACACTGGGAAACAAGTAGCATGGCTCTGTCCAGTGGTTAAAAAAACCTAATTAACATGTTACATCTTGTTTGTTTAATCCATACTTGTGTAAAAATGACACATTGTGGCTTTATGGGGGGTTATGCGCCATACTGCGTCTTGGCTGGCTGGCAGTTACTTCCAAGTAATAGTCCTATCCACTTCTGTTTTTCTACAGCTTAAACAAACAAGATTAGAACTTGTTAATTGGTGAGCTTTAGAGGTGCTGGTAGGTGGGTTTTGTTACAGTTGGACAGAGCCAGGCTAGCTGTTTCCCCCTCTTCTCCAGTCTTTATGCTGAGCTAAGCTAATCACCTGTTGACTGTAGCCAGGACAGATATGGACAGACATGAGAGTAGTATCAATCTTCTCATAACTCTCAGCAAGAAAGAAAATAAGCGTATTTCCCAAAATGTGGAACTATTCCTTTAAATATTAGGAGTTCATAAGCTCTTTGGGAACAAATACCTGTTTATCGAGATTTAAAGGTTCAGTGTGTAAAAGTTTTTGTCACCTAATGATCAATATTTTCTGTATGTTAACCTCAAAGATATTATATTCACCTTTGTAAGTCATTTAGTAAAGTAAAACCTGTGTCAGCTGTGACCACCCTAACCCTAACCAGCATCACTGATGGGTGTGGTTGGTGTGGTCAGAAGTGTGCTTTGTTGCACCTGTAACCGCACACAACAGTGATGTCACAGTGTCCTGGAGTACACCTGTACATCGCTGTTGTAAGGTGATAAGTTAAACCACTGGAGGTCAGCAAAAACAAGATTTTCATTATATATCAATCATGTGTAATTTAATTTGTGAGATGAAGGAAAGTAATGAGCCTGAAACAAAAAGTGTTTTTCTGTCATGCACCTAGTCGTGTTATATGTGATGTGTTTGTATGTTTAGACCCTTTCTGAAGATGTGGTTCTGTCAGATTTGAGACCTCAGCGCTGGTACCAGTTTAGAGTAGCAGCCATCAACAGCCACGGCAGCAGAGGCTTCACCACGCCCAGCAAACACTACATCTCCAGTAAAGGTAATACAAACACAGTCCAAACACAGACTCTTATTTTCTTTAGAGAGCTGTTATGAGGGTCCCGCAGAGACCGATGATTCCTCCTGCATGTTTCCGTAACATATCTGTGAATTTTGATATTCTGTCATGAGACACTGAGCAAAACACAGATTCTTGCGTTCCATTTGTGTCATTTTATGAGAGATATTACACCTCTCTGAGGAGAAGTCAGAAAACTCAGGAACATTTCCCTTCCTGTCCTTCCCTGTTCTTTCTCTCCCTTTCACTCAGAGTTGATGGATAAGGTACACATAGCAGGGAAAATATCAGACAGTCCATAAAACACAGGACAGGAAACAGAAAATAACACACAACTGACCGTGCACATATTCACACATACTGTACAGACACACATATACTGTGCGCATACTCATTCAGTTGGTTTAGTGCCAGAGTGAAATCCCTGGTGTGGGTCAGTGAGACAGGGTGAAAGTGAGAGTAAGACAGTCACACACACACACACACGAGCACACACACACACACACTGTAGGAGGTCCTCACTCTAATGCTTAGCAGACTTAGGTCATATTGGTGTTGCGCCAGGATTGGCTAGTGATATGAATCCCCTGCCAGGATTGGCTAGAGCACGCTTGTATGTGAATAATGACTTCAGGTTGGACCGAGCTTTGGAAAAAGGTTCTTTATCAGTTGAGCACTTATGGGAGATTATGAAGAGGTGTCTGAAATAGCATTTTCCACCGCCTTCAACAAAACACCAAATAGCAGAATTCCTCATGCCTCCAACAGAGTTTAGAGAACATACAACCTGTGCCATGGTATACTAAAACTTCTCTGGCAGCTCCTGGTGGCCCATCAACGAATTAAAAGAATATTTGGACATTTGGGAAATACTCTTATTTGCTTCCTTGCTGTAAGTTAGATGAGAAGATCGATAGCACTCTCATGTTCAGACTCGTGTCTATTCGTTACGGACAGAAATGAGAGTGGTATCCATCCTCTCATCTAACTCTCTGCAAGAAAGCAAGTGAGCTTATATCCCAAAGTGTTGGATTATTCCTTTAAAACACAGTATATGTGTGTGTATGTGCGCCTTCATTTATGTGTCTGTATTTTGAGGGCCAGGGTTAAAGGTTAAAGACACACACTTAAACATTTCAAATACCATCTGATCGGAGTCAGAGTCTTGTGTTTCCAGTTCATTAGTCTGATTAGTCAGGGGCTGGAGGTCAGGGGTCACAAATCAGGAAGCTGGCAGATGTCAGGATGGTTGAAGTTCCTCCACTGTGACCTGATGCTAACCAGAAAGAGAATTTGACTTTGAAAATCCTCTTTCCTGCTCATTCAGATGCTAGGGTTGCACAGGACCTGCCAGCAGTGATTACGAGGGAATGTCTGGATTAGAAAACTCATCCTGATGTCCTCGTCTCATGAAACAATGGACTGAAATCATCTGATTGAGGGAGAAAAAGGTCCTCAGAGAAGAACGTGCGTTTTGGTTCTGATCTGACAATTACTGCTGGCACTGAGAGACACCCTGCTTATTCCAAAGAAAAACCACACATGCACACACAAACAGGCCAGGTCTTGCAGCCCTAATATTCTGCCCTAACTTTGATCTCTGCATCTGGGTCAGCCAAGCACAGCCCGGGGCATGTGGGAGGCCTGCCATGGGGGATGTACTTCTAATCAGATACATTTTGTAGTTTTAATCAAATACAGGATTGGGGGTTTGAGGTTCTAATGAGATGCAGAGCCAGTGTTGAAAGAGCAGCGACCTCAGGATTTCATCTTTGAGGCAAACAGTGACTTAGTGGTGGTCGCGTTTGGTCTGTGTTGTGGTAGCTACTGAAAATGGAGGCTTCCAGCTTCTCCAGTATCGCTCACCTTTGATGCTGTAAATCTAATTGGCTTTGCAGACTTAAATGAGACCAAGAGGAAATTGGCCTTTTCCCCTCGGAATGGTTTCTGTGTTTTGCTCCGCTGCAGCACATTAAACATCAAGTTATTAGACTATTCAGTCAAGCTGGTGAACGGCCTCTGCTTTGCTGGGATCATGATCTTAACCCCAATTAGTCTTCACTAAATCTTCATATAGTTTTAATGCTTCCTTACCACTGAGGCAATAGATGACCAACAACAAATCAGTTTATTGTTGGTATAGTATTGGTCATTAGAAATGGATGAAACCAACATATGCCCTTATTAAGGATGTCATTTTAACTGCCCTTTCCTCTTTTACAGTGTCATTTTGATTTATTGACTACAGTCTCTCTAAACGATGCCCTCTGACTGTCCACCTGCCAAAATCCACATGAAAAAAGCTCTGAGTTAATAAAAAAAATTGATAGACTCATCTGAGTCACCTTCAATTATTACGCTCACAGCAAAAAGCTTAACAAGCAGCAGCAAGTGATTTTGAAACTTTTTTTGTCCCGGGTTTTACCTCTCAGGCTACATACAGGCTGTCCTAACTTCTTGGTGGAGGTTATTGTCTGAGAAAAAGACATGCTGGCGCTACTCAAGGCTGGAAAAAAAAATTGATGATAATTTCTGCCATTGTTCTCTTGATAACATTTTTCTCTGACCGTCTCTCTCTGCAGACCCCTCACCCCCAGAGCCTCCAGTAAATGTCAGAGTGAGCAACCAGACTCTAGACTGGATGGGTTCACAACCAGGGACCCAGTTCACAGAAAGGTATCTCAATAGATGACAGATGATTAAATAGATGAATTTCTTTGCTATTTTCCTTGCTGGGTTTGTTGCTATGCATCCTTTCAGGACTGCAGGCTGCCGATGTGGGCAATCAGTCATAAAATGTGGTTAAGTGGATAGTCATTGCCTGCCTGATGCAAATTACAGTTCATCCTTGTTCAATCATATATTGCAGCGTCTTTTCTATTTGTGTGCTAAACAAGGTCATGTAAAGTTCAGACCATGTCTTGGATCAGCAGCAATATTCCAATAAAACATTTAATAACAGAAGTGAGGACTCAAATTGTAGCCTCTGTTCAACATGATGATAAAAGGTCTGAGGCCATACTGTACATACATAGAATAAATGAAAGATAGGAAACCCAACAGGACAAACAAATCTATTTTACTGCCACTAAGTGCAACTTGTTTAAAAAACATTTACCTCTCAACTTTCTTTCTACTTTATTACCACAGATTTGTTTACATCCATGTTGGGATGTTGTTTGACTTTCTGCTTTCTCTGCTTATAGGCTGAGGGGAAGTGGGGTCACAGTGGCGGCCTTAATAAGCTGGGAGCCCCCCAGAGAGGGAGACCTGCCAGTCCACAACTACAGAGTCACCTGGATGTCTCGACATGCACACACAGCGCACAAACAAACGCACACACTGCATGCACACTCACATACAGTGCACAGTAACATGCACACACGTCCTACACACTCTCGTACACCAGAACAGGGTAAAAAGGAGAGCAACAGCAGAGTGACTCAGGGGGTAAGGAAACATTTTTATTAACTTCATTCCACTAAATGAAAGAAAGTCGTGATTGACTACACTTGGATGCACACAGTCATTTAAATGCTGACCTCAACATATACTGTAAGAAATGATGGGTCATTTTATAAGAGGGATTTCTTAAGTGAATGACTAAAATTGCAAAATCTCATTATAATCCCATTTTCATTATTTTCCCTATTCTGTACAATCAGGAACACTCACATTTGAACACATTGACTAAATGATATACATAATATCCCATTCATATTTAAATTGTAATGTGGTCATTGTCTAAAGGCTTACACACTCACATATTTGTACTTCTATACTTTGGAGGACCCACACACCCGATTATCCCCACCTGTAAACCAAATTTTAACCTTATAGGAACAGTTAAACATTCTGCCGAATACACTTATTCACTTTTTTGCTGAGAGTTAGATGAGAAGATTGATACCACTCTCAAGTCTGTATGATAGATATGAAGCTACAGCCGGGAGACAGTTAACTTATCTTAAAGACTGGAAGCAGGTGGAAACTTGCCTGGCTCGGTCCAAAGGTAAAAGAAAATCTGCCTAGCAGCACCTCAAAAGCTTACTAATTAACAGGTTATATCTCATTTGTAAATCTGTACAAAAACTGAAGTGCAAAAATGACAGGTTATGATTTTATGGGAGGTTATGTGATAGACTATTTCTTGGCTGGGAGCAGTGACTTTGTGGAGTCTCCACTGGTTTCCTGGCAACGTCACGGTGACAACAGGACTTCAGGCCAAGAAAAGAGATCCTCTCATCTAAGTCTTGGCAAAAAAGAGAATAAGCGAATAATATTTAACAAAATGTTGAACTATTTCTTTAACCCTAAAAACAAGTTTTAACCCCCAAAACAGCCCTTTGACGTGAGTAGTGGGCAAAATGTCTCTACTTTTGAAACAAATACCTCAGTTTCTTTAAGTTAGTCCTTACAAAGACACACACCACATACACAAGATCTATTGCTGCACCTGAGAGAGTTTACTAGGTGTGTAAACTTATGCACCACACACACACATCTGCATACATTCCTTGTTGTAACCTGGTTGTGATTACTGCAGTGACTTTATAGGCCTCTGCAGAGCACAAACAGAACAGGTCTCTGTAAACAGCTACTGTACGCAAGTGGCGGTGCAGACTGGAATAACTAATTTACTATGATCATAGCAATTTGTATGTTGTGTATGTTTGAGGTACAGCATTGCACAGATAAACAGGAAGCAACACACATTCACATTTAATACTCCTTTATATTCATTCTTAGACATTAAATGATTACCTCAAATTAAAGAATGTCCCGCTGAACCACCTGCGGCCAGTAAAAAAATCCTACTAATGAGAATTAGATGGAGACATTTTAGTGGAACAACTCAGACATCTTAATTAAGCATGTGGATTTATATAATGAGCAAAAATTAGGTGATGAAAAAACATGCTCTTGCTTTTCTGCATAATTGTTGAGCTTAAGTACTTAAAACTTGAAACTTACATGCCACTAAAGTTGATTAAACCTTTTAGAGATAATTCAGGTTTGCAAGATGTGGTTTAATGATGTTACATGCTGATATATTTACTGAAATAATTTTTACATGCGCACTACTTTAGATCTGGTTTTGACATATTCACCCTGAAATCACTGTTTGGCACGCTTCCATTACCTTTGCAGACATTTTGTGCATATGTTCCTTGTGGTCCTCAGACAGACACACCATTATCTTCATGGGACGTAACTTTGTTAGAGCGCTATGACAACATGCAGCCTTTACGGCAGCCATGTAGATTGACTGACAGCAGAGAGAAGCGGCTTTCCCGCATTTGGATAACATGTTTAACTCAAGTCAAAGCATCTGGGAATGTACTGACAACAAGCCAGCCACCACAGCACGAGGGCATTAGTGAGTGAGTGTATCAGTTATCGTAGAAGTAAAGCATAAGATCTGTGCAAAGGTGGAGCAGGACATGTAAATGTGATTCCAGGCATCAGACCAAGAGAATGATGGGATGTGAAGTTATTTTACAGAGTGATAAAGTAAACCTTTCTTGTCTTGTTGCTCAATTCAAAGAGTAACTTCTAACTTCTGAAGAATTACAACAGGTCTCTTGCTATACTTTTGAAATTATATTTAATGCAGCAATAACAGTCAAGAGGGTGGATTTTACTATTATGATTATAGGTGGGATGATGATGTAATACGTTCACACTGCAATAAGTCCAGTCAGCAGTGCCAAAATACCCATAATCACAGCAAACAACACGGATATTACAGCTTTGACGCAGCAGTTATGATTGCCTGTGTAGTGACTGAACATTTCTTCTTCAGATTAGGAAACAGCACTCTTTGCACAGGATCCTTCAGCTTTAGACCCACTTAAATGTTCAGCTCTAACGTGAGATTTCACTTCAAGAAAAGAGACAAAAGAATTATAAACATAAACACCGGAGTCACTGCGAGCGCACCCATATGGACCTCGCTATCCTAAGTAGTGATGACGATCCCAGACTGAGCCTGGTGGAGCCATTTATCTGTAGTCTGGTCCTCTGTTCTGCTTGGTTGGGAGGCCTGGAATTTAAATGAGGCCCCCTAACTAGTGTTTCCTACTTGCAGCTGCATCTAGACACACAAAGAGACAGCAGCATCACAACAGGTAGGTAGGAACCAGAAGAACATTTCCACGCTGTGTCGAATAGCTTTCATATCACGGGAAGCATTGATATTTTATTGCTCTCCATTAGCACGTGATGATACATTCCCTAGATGTGTATAAAACATATATCCTGTCAATCGGGAATGTATGCAGGACCAGAGGGATTTAGCATTAAACCTGAAGTAAATGGGGAAATTGGAGGAAGTATTCAAACATGGAAAAACCTCTGCTGAGTCAGTGCTTTTAAATATACATCAGCCTCTTACATATAATGTCCACTGACATTATGCACCAAAATAGAAATCCAGGCTTCTCTTGCTGTCTCTGTGTCACAAATACACACACACACACACACACGCGTATGTACAGCTGTACAGGCCATATGTTTTGTCTATCTTGAGCGTAATGGAAAGACTTCAACCCCATTTTGTCTGCAGGTCACCAAGAAACTGCTTTTAACTTGCTTTTGTCTCATTCTGTCTGAAGTATACACACACACACACACACACACACTTAAGTGTTATCATCCAAGCATCTCTTTGTTGTGACTAGCTCAAATCCACACAGACAGACAGACCTGATTGACTAAGAGCCTGTTAATGAGCTGTCAGTCAAACAGTGGGCTAATGCAGAACAGATCTGGACTGTCAGTCACAGAGCAGGGCACACTCAACAGTCAGGATGGTGATGAGGAGGATTGTGATGACAGCAAGGATGATGAAGATGGTGGCAGTAACTGTGCTGGCTGTAGTGGTGAATTTAAGGACTTGAATGCACAGTTTCATCACAGTTACTCTGTTTTCATTTGGTTTTCATTTCTATAAGACCCCAGTCAAATTCTAGCAAGTGAATTAGGACAGACTGAGAAGAAGCCAAGAACCACCGTTCCAAAAGGCTAAGAAAACATCTCTTTCCATGTTCCCATTCTTTAATGTGTTATAGGCGCAGTGTGAGCTGTGGCTGCAGGGTCTGCTGCCTGCTACTTCCTACTTCCTGTCTGTCCAGACGGTGGCCTACTGGGGTCAGAAGAGGCTGAAAAGTCCCAGAGCCCAAATTGGCTTCACCACAATAGCTCATACAGGTAAACAAACAAAGCGTCTTCCTAAAAGGGCTGGGTGGTATGACTTCAAATTTAATGTATGTTATGGTACACTTTGTATATTTTACAGTAACACTGTTTACCACTATATCAAATTTTCTCCTCATAATTTCAGTAGAGTGACTGAAATGCATTAAAGGACTTTGGGGTGGTAATTATTTTTTCTGTCTAACTCACTATTAATTATTAATATGCTTTAAGGTTTCGTGCATTATGCAAGTGGCTGAGTGTGTATGGCTGCAGTTTGCTCCACTTTCTCACAACAGCTGCAGTGTAAGCTGTAGCTTAATATTACATACCATGAATCCAGTGTTTTAACTGTTGGCTCTCTCAACAGTTTGGATGAGCATTGTGTCTTTAGAAAGATGCATAAATAGAGCCAGGTGTAAAGTCACATAGAAATATCTAACCTTTAGGAAAGCACCAAAACTCCTGTTGGTTTTGTACAGTTTTGTCTTGTAGGAATAAACAGTAAGGGCCTATAAATAGGAGTTGCTCAGTAGACTGAGGTTTATTGCCCAAGTAGTGTAAACTGTAGCTGTACTGTTTGTGTTGCTGTGATTCAACAATACAGCTACCTAAGGACTCCCCTAGCAACCCTACCCCAAATAGAGACTCATTCAAGTACACATTTTTGACCATTTCATTAACTTGCCATTAGTAAATACTGTATGTACAGTCCACAGCACCCATCTGTTAACGGAGCCATACATTATTGAGTTAATGATTTTAGTATGTAATTCAGAGCTGCTGTATTTGCTGACTGTCAGCATATTTAGTCTCCCTACAGCTGCGCTGTTTAAACGCACACATACATTGGAAAGTGGTGATGTTAATGGTCGCCCAGGCAACAGAGGTATTTATAGGTGACCTGTCGGTCAGCCCAGCAGAGGATTATAGCCAGCTGCAGCTCAATTATCAAACCACATACCAACAATTTTATATGGAACATATTGCCATTTATAATTTAGCAGTATTAATATTCGACCCAGCCCATGTATTGGCCTGGTTTCTCTTAATGCTAATGAGGGTCAGTTGGGCCAGATAAAGCCAATTAGTGCTTCTGAGTGAATTAACGGGAAAGCTAGCTACCAGCTGCACTCTCGCCACCAGTTTATGATATTCCCGACACAATATAATACATTTATAAATTCCTTGTGCTATATAGCAGCATTCATACGTCCAGTCATTCATATGTATTTTTATGTGATGTGTTTTAATGGCAGCTTCTTTAAGACACACATAAAAACGCAATGAATATCACTCCTGTATCCAATCTTTAATTTTACTGTGAAAATGTAGAAGAAACAAGGCTTGTTATTTATGAGCTTGATGCTCAAATTAATTTCACCCTTTACTGCCCCGTTTGTTTTAATTCCAAATCAGCCAAACGTTGAAATTGTAACATTTATTGTTTTTTCTCCTCTCCTCTCCTCTCCTCTCCTCCACCAAAGGTGAAGACTTCTCCAATGAGCTCCCCTCTTCCTCCTCTTCATCATCCCATCCCTCCTCCCCTTCTTCCTCTGACCTCCCTGTCGCCTCCTCTCTGCCTCAACCTG
Organism: Oplegnathus fasciatus; assembly: GCA_003416845.1. NCBI lineage: Eukaryota > Metazoa > Chordata > Actinopteri > Centrarchiformes > Oplegnathidae > Oplegnathus > Oplegnathus fasciatus. The sequence continues at coordinate 467,671 of NTHP01000203.1, read as the reverse complement.
AATCGCCCCTTAACCCTGTCACCCCTGGCAACCTGCGCCTGGAGGTCGCTGCCCCTCACTACCATGACGACCAGCTGCAGGTGAAGGTGTTCTGGAAGTGGCCTAACCATGGTGAGTTGATTTTGAAACACTGAACAACCACAACATAACGAAGAAAAGGAAAGACTCTAGAAAACAACAAATAGATGCAAAGTTTACGTAGAGTTAGAGTGATTCCTTGAGCACTTATGTAAGGGATAATACCTGACAAGTTGTATGTTACAAACTTACATCCTTTACAATCATGGAACATTTAACCTTGGAAGGAGTTATCCTGCTTATACTATGGCCACTTTCCAACAAAATGCCATATGTCATCAAATTAAAAATATTATTCTTTAATTTACACATACAACAAATTTTGATCTTGCTTTTCTGTTGTAAACAACTATAAAATAGTTCCTGAGCCTCAGAATCTCTGTTGTTTGCGTTGCTAGGCAACATCTAGCTAGTTAAACAGGAAGGGGTTCACAATGCTGCTCCGAGTTTTGAGACCCGGGGGGAGAAAGAGAAATTTTACTGATTGCTACATAATATCATTAAAACGTTTTTTTTCCAGCAGAGAAAACATTATATAGCACTCTCTCTCTCTCTCTCTCTCTCACATAGACTGCCTCTCTCTCTCCCCTCCCTCTGTCACAGACACACACAGACGTTGCACCCTCGCTGTCTCTCACTCCCTCACTCTTACCTTACTGGTGACTTCTCCACATCTCTTTATTTTCTGTGCGGGTTTCATCCATACACTGTAAATATATTTTTATTACATACAGTCTATGGTTTGGTCGCATTTCCTCTCTGGTCCTTTCTCCTTTCCCCTGCAGCGGACCCTCAGACACACAAAAAATAACCCTAGCTCCAAGCTCTGTAGCTGAGGCTCACTGTTGTGGTCTTTACAGTTTAATAGTGGTAAATTAATTTAGAACTGCAATCAACCACCTGCGTCATAGGTGTCCGGTTATACTAAGACTAATCCACACCTTCCAACCAGTTCCTTCCAATCAGAATCCAGAATTTATTACCATAAATGGCAATGTACTGTATATGCTGATGCTTGAGATGCAGATTTTTATTTATTTTTTTATAAATCTTCAGAGAGAGAGAACTAGGCCAAAACTATCATTTCTACAAATATGGTTATTGATCATCAATAAAAATTAAAGAAACCACAGACTTTTTACTAGAAAATTTTGGCTTTGTGATGAGTTAACCTCGAAGTTCCTAAACCTTTGACACCACACACAGAATAATCCAAGTTTAAACTGCAGATGGAGATGTATATATTTTTACTTTTTGCACACTCAGTATCTAAATAAACATTTTTTGGGGGAGTTTTTAGTTGTTTTATTAGAGTTTGGGCTGAGTTGTGGGCCTGTAAAGCACACTGGGACATTATCATTATCATCAAACCGTGTTATATAAACAAACGTGGCTTGACTTGATGTAAGCAGGTAGGCGGATACGTGGACAGTGAGACACATGGACAGAAAGAAGGTGGATCCAGCACCAGCTGCAGAATAACTCTCGTGATCTACCAACAAGATATAACATGCAAGTGAAAAAAAGAGAGAATGCAGAGAAAAGTGGAGAAAAGTAGAAAGTTTATCAGTATGCATCATACATATTTTTCTTAGGTTTCAGACAGTATAATTAATGATGACATAGATAAACACAAACACATGTCCACTTATGTCTCTTTTGTTTTTTTGTTTTACAGGCAGACAGAGACACCCTGGTCCATACATTTTGCGGTGGCGTCCACATACCTGCAGTACTAATGTTACAAACACAGAGAGGACAACAACTGTGCAGGTATAACTGCACCGGCCGGGTTTTATGTGTCTCTGTGTTCGTGAAATTGTCTATAGATGCCTTGTTTCTGTGTGGGCATTGTTGTGTCTTTTTGTGTGTATGTGAGCATCAGAGATCAGATTTCATCACCATAACTCAGATCAGTCTGGAATGCTCTCATCCTCTGTCTGTGTGCAACTTTGTCTCTCTGCCATCTTCTCGCTCTGTCTCTGCCTAACATCACTTTACCAATAACTCTGTCAAATCCCTGGCTGAAATATCCTGTATTATAAATGTAGGAGAGTTTGACTGAAATGATCTGTGAGAAAGTGATCTGCAAAATCTACTGTAAATCCACATTTGAAACATCTTCTTCATAAAAAGGCAGCTATTTTAAACCCAAATCATGAAGTGAAGCTGCAATAGAGAGGAGCATTTTTAAAAGATAGACTGGTATTGAGTGTATACGACGTAGATTTTCACCCGCCGTTGTCCCAGTGGTAACCTTTCGTCTAAAATGATCACAGACCCAGTGGGCTGATAAATATCAAAGTGCTGTGTGCAATTTGCTGAGGTCACAGAGTATGATTTCTGTTCACTGAAGTTTTTTAAACAGTTATGCCATTTCTTGCCATTTGAAGCTGCCAACCTGCAAAGCTGCCAAGTGCCGCTTCAGACTGTGGTGTTTATTTTAACATGGAGCTAACAAGCTGCTTGTAAGAGACAGGTTTCCAAACAAAAATAGAGGTAATATGTATATTTTAAGGAGCCTTGTAATACATCAGTTTTAACAACCAGCTGTGTACAGTTTATGCCATAATGTCTCTTTAAACGCTCTTTTTTTATCCCTAACTTGACTTAATTTTCTCCCTCCAGGGCACCCATCACACCATCACAGGCCTGTTGTTCGCCTGTAAGTACCGGGTCGCTGTGGCACTGAAGGCTGACCTGGGGTCAGAGGCTGTTGCCTGGGTTACGACCCCTTCTTGTTCCTCCATCAGGGTTAGAGGAGGCAAAGCTTTGCCCTGCAACACTGAAGGTGAGAGTAACTAAAGACACACACACACATACAAAATAGCTCTGGAAAGTGGTTCTCTTGTCTTTTTTTGGGAACATTAAGCCCCAAAAGACTGAATACACACTGAAACACCATATGTTATCACAAAATTCCAGTAGTCTTGCAAATAACCTTTTTTTTTATCATAAAAAAGTTGTCACATTAAACCTACTGACAAATAATTTAAAAGGGTGTTCTGTCATAAGTGAAGGAAATGTTTTGTGTCCTTTGTTTGTGTCAGAGCGCCTCCTGTCAGGCAGAAAGGTGGTACTGCGTCCAGAACGACTTACTGCACACTTTCAACAAGTCAATGGCACCCTGCTCACGACGCTTCGCTGGAGGATGTCCCAGCATGCACTGGACCCGGCAGCTGTGGAGGGGTTCCAGTTCACCTGGACGCTGCAGTCAGAGGTTACCACGGCAACGGAAGGGCAGGAAGACACGCTTATCTCCCAGACGCAGACGATCGCACCGGTGAGACATGAAGAGAGGTCTACAGGGACAGCACTGTGTTGTGCTAGAAATATGAGAGGGGTGTGTAGTGTGTGTGTGTGTGTGTGTGTGTGTGTGTGTGTGTGTGTGTGTGTGTGTCTTTTCAGCAGGGATGATGAGTCGAGTATTTTCATAACAAGTTTCTTTTTCTTTCCTTTTAATTTGTACATTGAAGAGACAGTGTCAACATTCAAAAAAGCTTCAGAAAAAGTTTAATTCATAAAAGCTGAATAAAAGTTTACCTGTTTGAGTAGCATTTGCTTAAAACTACAGTGTCCAGCTGTTTTAGAAGATTATTTAGCCTGTTTTGATGATAAAAAGTACATAATCTTCACCCATTCTTTAAGATTTACGTTGCCATAGACAGGCTTTGGAAGCCCTGGTTGGTTTTGGTCTTTTCATGGGATTTGTTGACAACAAGACATCCTTTAGGATTTCATCATGTTATTCTGCTCTTGCGAGAATAGTGTATGTGTTTTTCTGTGAACTTACCCTGCTTCACCCTCCACAGTCCCAGCGGTCTGTGTCAGTTCACGGTCTGCAGGCTGACAGTGTTTACCAGCTGCAGCTCCAGGTGCTAACAGCAGGGGGCAGCAACGGCGCCGCAGTCTCCAAGACCATACATACTCCTGCTATCAGCGGCACACTTTGATAGGTAATAGTGCTTTCTCAGTAACACACTGCATTGTTGTGTAGCTCAGTTAAAAAAATAATAGTCACACTTTCATCCTTTTACATGATAAATTAGCATAAATCTTCTGCCATGTTTCGAGAAAGTGTTTCTATGAAAGGATAATACTTCTTATACATCTTTTGTCCACTTACTGTAATCCAACCAATCATCTCTTCCAGGACCAAACCCCACAGCTGTCACCATCTGCTGCACCATGGTCATCTTTACCAACATCCTCTTCTCCACCCTCTTCCACAGTGCTACATAGTTTCATTGTAGTTCAAGTGCAGAAAATATCATCCAAAGCTGTAAAATAAAGAAAGTTCCTCTGTGTAAAGTAGACCACTCTCTCACATGAACGGTATTTCCTTCTCTGACTGTGTTGTTTCTCTTTCACTTAAATCACTTTTCCAGCATCAGGAAGATTGTGAGCTCGCTCTAATGAAAAAAAAAATCATTAATCATTCACCTAATCAATCATTAATCTGTCAGCTGATCCAAAGGTTATGGTCTAAGTCAATATTGTTTTGTAAAAATTGTATAAAAAAATAACTGCACCTGTACATGGTGCCAGTTTAAAAATCACTAAGTACTTGCAGTTAGTCTTGGCAGTGAAATGCGTATCCTTAAACCATATATTTTCTATTTTTTTATTAAAACTGCAGCATTTTCCAAATGATTCCTCTTGGCATTAGTGCCACAGTGCCGCAGCATTGCAAGACATGTATGTGAAAAGTGAGACTCCTTGCACGGCTGCATCTGTACATGTGTGGTGTTTAGATTAGGGACTGATAAGGTCATCTCTAGTCACCTGACATCACTGGAGCCAAATGACACTTGTAAAGAGACGTATTATGCAAGTAGAGAATAATATAGCACTGACCTTATGTACAAATACAAATGTATAGCAACAGACTGACTGTGTTAATGTCAATGCATATTCTGCTGCGTTATCTTTGGGGTCTGAGTTGGTGTGCTGAAGCCTTGAAGTAAGCTCAAATATATTTTAATATTTTGTTCATATGTTTAAAAAAGCTAGTTTTTCACTCAAATCTGTCTAATTGATACATTTAGGAGCATTAGTTAGCATTATGGTACACCCATTTCACTAATCAATCAATATGTGATGTTTTTACTCAGTTAATACACCTGTGGTAGATTTCTTTGTTTTACAAAAGTCATGGCATTACTTTGAAAAGGTTGGAAACTACTGGTGGCAAGCAACCAGTAATTATCATGTTAATATTCTCTCTATGTAACCTTTTTTTTTTTTACTGTTGATAATTTTGTACTTAATACCTTTACTTTTTGACTGTTAGTTTTATTTATTGTTTTCCTGTCTTAGTTTTTTGTAATTAAAGATTATCAAGATACACTGTGTGTTGTGTCAGTCATCTGGTGGTTAGAAATGATAAAGATAACAGGGATAATATCATAACACCACTTATTTAAACATATAAGATAAACAGATATTTAAAATATATTCTAAATTAGACTTGCCACTGCTTTCCTTGTCTTTATCCACTATTTTCCTTTATTTTCTAATAAATTTTTCAAATTAATTTACATGTCATGCCAATAAAAGCAAATTAAAATGGTAAAATTTAAACAGGAAGTATATTGTTGTAGATTTTCTTGTTATCTCTTGTAAAATCCACATTTTAGAAACGTCACTGTAATACTGAAGAGATGAAAGTCAAAGTAGGAATACTGATTGGGCAGACAGGAGGAGGTTAATGGAGGTTAATTCGGGAGAGTATCCGGACGCAGCCGAAGGTGAGCCCGACGCCGTGACGCAATCAATGAGCGACGACAGCTCGGATTGTTGTTTCTTCAGATCGTGGTTAGACGAAACTCAGTTTGTTAATTCATAGACAAGGTAGTGTATAATGGTGTTTCTTTCCACTTTTCGACACGGTTTTGGCTTGTACTCCATGTCACTTCAAATACTCACTCGCAGCTCCTGTTTTTGCCTTTAAACGCCTCCAACTTCCTTCTGAAAATGGAGGAAATGTGTGTAGTCGCTGCTTTGTGTTTTCGCCTGTGTTTTGGCTGCAGCTAGCTAACTTAGCTAGCTTCAGGGGAATGACTAACTTATGCAAAACTTTGTGAAATGTGATTATTTGATTAACTTAAATTATCTGACGGTTCGTTAGGTGCTTAAACGATGTGTGGGTTTGCTCCAGTAGCCCGGAGCCCAGTGATAAATCACCTTAGCTAACGCAGTTTTTATTTAATTTCATAACTTAATTGACTGTGTGGATTCTAGCAAACACTGACAAAGCTGCTAATGATTAGCAGAGCTGCTAATGACTCATTTATCTGCACACACTGAATATATGTGCATCTCAACAATTGTAAATGTCGCTGCTATGTGGCTAACGTCAGCTAACTGAGTTTCTAAACGAAAATAACACTTCTTTGAAAAGGTGACATTAACATTAAGACCGGCACAACAGTCAGTCAGTCAGTTAGTACCTGTCATTGTGTAGTCGTGATATCTTTGTGTGAGAAGTGAGTTAGTTGCTGGCTAAAACAAATTAATCATATGCTGTATCTGAACACCTGTTAATCGAAGATAACGTGACTGTGGTTGCTGCTTCAGTTCTGTCTCACACAGTCAATGATGAATGAGGAATAGATTAAAGACATTTCATTTGAAGTGTTATACATACAGACGGGTGACAAATTAAAGGAAAAACCTGAATGCTTGACCCCTACAGTGAGGGGGTCCTGTGGCTCTGTTATGCTGTGGGGGGGGGCATTTTGCTGGCATGGTTTGGGTCCACTTGTCCCCTCGGAGGGAAGNNGACAGCGCTCTCCACCACCATCATCAAAACACCAAATGAAGGAATATCTTTTGGAAGAATGGTGTTCATCCCTCCAGTAGAGTTCAGAGACTTGGAGAATCAATGCCAAGGAGCATTTAAGCTGTTCTGGCAGCACATGGTTGCCCAACACCTTACTAAGACACTTTATGTTGGTTTTTCCTTTAATTTGTCACCCGTCTGTATGTTTTTATACTGTTTTGTACAAGTCGGTTTTACTTTTTGAATTTAAACAGGCCTGTCCTTACAGAACAGCAGAGAAATGGACTAGTGACAGTGTCATCTAAAGACAAATCCTTCACCTGTTGTGGAGTTTATCTGGGAATGGGGACATTTTATAGACGTTCACATTCAGACAAAACTTATTTGGACATGTTAAGCTGTCCTCATAACCAATAGTGACATTAACTACTGCATTTACCATAACACAGAATTTAATCAACC
>NTHP01000203.1:438692-460234 GCA_003416845.1 Oplegnathus fasciatus | reverse complement strand
ACCTGTTGTGGAGTTTATCTGGGAATGGGGACATTTTATAGACGTTCACATTCAGACAAAACTTATTTGGACATGTTAAGCTGTCCTCATAACCAATAGTGACATTAACTACTGCATTTACCATAACACAGAATTTAATCAACCCGGTGGTCTTGGACAGTGTAGAAGACAGACATCAGAATGACGTCTGTCAAGACAGATGTTGGAAGTTAGTTTTATTTTGTCCACCACAGTTGAAATCTCACCTGCAGTAAAGACACTAAAGTTATGCATTTCTGACCTAATCATCTGAAAAAGATGCAATCGTTTTGAACAACATACTAACAGAGCAGCCTGGTCTGCTGTGTTTTTCTTTGCATTATTGACTATGAAAGTGTTTGTGAACCCCTGAGAGAGGCCTGAGTCATGCCTTGCACATTTAAACTGCAAAGATTTAATTATGTAGCTAACTGAGCAGAGCTTGCTAACACTTCTTTCGTTTGCTCTCTCCCCTTGTTTCTTCCTCCCTCTCCTCACCACATTTCACACTTGCTTAGGAGACCATGGTGGTGTTACTATTCGATATATTGTCTACCCATCACTGAGGAACACCCAATACCTGTCATGTCAATAACCTCTATGGTGTGAAAGGCCTGAGAAGGACTTATTTTCTACACAGCGAAAGAACTTTACAGAAGAATACCTGGAGGGAAGTGTGAGGATAAAGACCAAGGAAAGACCAAACCACAACACCTAAAGCTCAGAGGACCAAAGGGGAGGAGAGAACAGGAGTGCGGACAGAGGGTGTTTGGGATGGGGTTGAAGAGCCAAAGGAGGACGTCATGGTTCACAGCGACTCTGCATCCCCAATGAAAACAACACCATCAGCATCACCTCATTTAACTGTTCCTGCTACAGCACCACCTCTGCCAGCAGCTCCTCTAGTGCCCCCTCCTGGAGATACTACAGATCAGGACCTAAACCAGACCCCTGCCAAACTCCTCACCACAGACCTTACCTCCAGCTCAGACTTGACCCAGCCCTCTACTCCGACTCCTGCTGATGCTGAGCCCCCTGTTCTAACCCCAGCAAAAGCACTTGCTACTGACTCAAGCCCAGCATCAGCCTGGTCCTCTACTCAGACACCAACCCCTGCTCACAGCTCAGTCAATGGCCGTACGTCAGGCAGGAAGAGGACTCCTAAGGCCTGTGACTGCTGTGGCCCCAACAGTACAGGACACAATGTCAGAAACTCGGGCAGAGGGAGGGGGAGGGGGAAAGGGAGAGGGAGAGGGCCCGGTAGTGACCTCTGGGACACCCCAAAAAGGAAAGTGGGTGGCCAGCTGACACATATCAAGAGTTTGGATTTGACCAAGGAGAAGGTAGAGGAAGCAGAGGACGAAGATGACAGATATGAGAAAGTGCAAACGACTATAGTAGTGGCTGATACTCAGTCACAAATGCCTGTTGCCCTCCCTGTTACAGTCTCCCCGCAGGATGGACCAATAAGGAACAATGCTGCTCCAGAGAAAGGGAATGCACAGAAAAAGGAGGACATGTTTATAGATGGATCAGGTGTTGCTGGTGCAGGAGGGAAAGGAGGTGGTGATAGCAGGGATGTGGAGATGAGATTGTCGGGAACGGCAGGCAGGGGAGCACCAGTAGTTAGAGGTAGAGGGAGAGGAGGGAGGGGAATGGTGGGCGCTACGTCTGCATCCAAAATGGAAGTAGAAGGTGGAATAAAGAGGGGAGGTTTAGGTGGTGTTGTCATCAGTTCTAAAACGTATGCCCTACCTCGATCAGTGTTTGTGCAGAGGGAGGGGCTTAACAAAGATGCAGAGGTGGACCATGGAGAGCAGACTGACCTCAGCTCAGTTAAATCTTCATTTGGAAATGGAGACACAGTAAACCTATCTGACACTGAAGAGGAGGCGAAGGAGGACTACATGATCATGAGTGGAATGGAAAATGGACCACTGTCTATCTCACGCCAGTCAGGTCCTGCTTCAAGGTCAGGATCTCCCCAGGACCTCGACTCTGAGATGCAGGTGGACCAGACTCCTCACAGAACAGACTCGGTGTCTGTGCCAGTAACTCTGTCCAACGGAAACATCGCCACGCCAACAAATGAGGACCACTGCTCCACACTTATGGAGGTGGAAACTTCTCATCTAGTTGCTCCTCCATGCCAGGGCCCTATTACAGTATCCAGCATGCAGCACCACTGGGCATTAAGAGACCACAGGCTGTACTGTCAGCCCGGAACCTGGGAGAAGGAGGAGATGGAGGAACTGTTGGGCAAAGATGGACGAGAGATGGATGGAAAGACGCAGAATGAAGAAAGCCTGGAGCAGCTTACTGATATGGTCCACGGTAAGACGTGCTTTTAAGCACACAATACCAATGTATTCCCCTTCATGAATATGGTCATCATCATCTCATCTTGTTAAAATGAAGCATGGTACAATTTGTTGTAACTTCTTGGTCATGAAATGATGAATAAAACACCACTGATGTAGGGAAAATGCTTCATTGGTAGAAGTAGTATTTTCAGCATTTTCCTTATGTTTCAGTTCAGTTCAAGTTCAGTTTCATCAAGCATAATACAACAAATAGTCCAGAAAGCCAACAGATATTTTAGCTTTCAGACATCTAATTTAAAATCAACCCTCATTCACCAAGATTTTCACATGCGTATGAACAAATCGGTCATTTGCACGTTTCCTGAATCAGTAATAGAGTTTTTAAAAAAATTCTCTTACAATTTCAAGAGACAACATTAATAAACGAGGCCCATGCATGCTCACACATAGTTCTCTCCTCTGTAAGGTTTTGTGTTTTTGTTTTTGGACAGCATCTTGTTGGCATCACAAATATTTGCAGGTAAGGTGAATAAACGAGGTTTCAGCTTTGACACAGTGATAAAGGATGTGCACGTATCAGCAGTGTTCCTGAAATAAATCCACAAAAATGTAACACTGCTTGAATTTATTAGTACGCAGGCCTGAATCGGATAAAACTACAATTCTATGATTGTCAGCAATGGATTCATCAGTATTGTGAATGTGGGTTTCAGCATCAGAGAAAACAAAACTGTTCATCTTCCGAACAACAACAACAACAACAAGCTAATAGGTCATATGATTCAGTGATACCGACTTCCTCTCTTTCAGAGTTTCTGGAGAGCTTCTACTTGAAGTATGGCGGTTTCATTCCTCTCAGTGAGACTGATGTCCTCGAATACCTGAAGAAGGAGGGCAACTCTGACCTCAGCAACAGGTTAGTATGCACACACACACACAACACACACACACACAGAAGCCATATACAGTATTTTTCCAAACAGGACACTGAAGCATGGACATTGAACCGTGAAATGCATCATTTACTGTGTGCTCAGGATTTTTGCTGTTTTGATCGACTTGACGTGTGTAAATATAAAAGCTTTCATTATCTAGGTATAGGTTGATTAATCAGTATTGTGTTATCATTCATCAATAGAAAGTAGAAACATGGATTATTACTTGATGACATGTATCAAATCAGACTGGTTGTCAGATTATTCTAATGTTGCAGCAGTATTCAGAAGGCTCTGTTTGGAAGCAGGGGCGCACACTCATTTCTGTGAGAGACTTGTATCCTTTCTGTTTTAGGAACGGTATTTTTAATCTCTGACCTTGTGGCATCTGTTTGCTTATGTGAGCCCGTCATATTCTTCTAAATGTCCTTGAAGATATGATGAACACTCCAGAGGTTTGTATAAACATTCTACTGCATTTCTTCTCTTGATGTTTTTATTTTAGGGGACTGGACATCAAAGGGGAGATGACTCGGTACAGGGCGGGGCTGGCCTCTGCTCCTATTGCGGGCTTCATGGTGACGTACAACAAACACACCCTGGGCCTGGAGGACCTTGGCACCCTGGAGGAACAGAACTGGCTTAATGACCAGGTAAAGACGGATGAAGGGTTATACAGCTACAGAAAGGCATTCTTGCCACCATCACACTTCTCCTTCCTCTGTCCAGCCTTCTAACAAGAAAGTCACCTTAAAAGTTGAATCCAGCAATAATGAAAAGAAATATCAGACAGTGTTATATTGAAACTTCTCTCTTTGTCCGTCAGATTATCAACATGTATGGAGAACTCATCATGGAGGCGACACAACACAAGGTAAGTGAGGATGTGTTTGTAGGCTTAAAGTGCAAATTTATCATATAGGCAAGTACAAAATGATATAAAATAGAAAAGGTCTCACTGTAGGAGTCTAAAAACAGGTATTACAATGTTTTGAGACTCTTAAGATATTATTTGGATCCTTAGACATGTTTTTTATTTACTAGATATTTTGATTGTGTAATGTGTATAATTATTTCTCTCTCTCTCAGGTTCATTTTTTCAACAGCTTTTTTCACAAGCAGCTGGTTGCCAAGGGTTATGACGGTGTGAAGAGATGGACAAAAAAAGTAAGGGGGAAGTTGGAACAGTTTGGAGTTCTGCCATTTTTCAGTTGTTTTGAAAGGGTCGCTAACAGCTGAGCCTTAATGTCACAATTACACTTTTGTTTCTGGCTTTTAATTTGCCTGTCAGAGTCAGAGCTTGGCAGCAGCAGCTGCTGCTGCAGGAAACCAAATGTCACTGTCAGCCATGTTTTAGTGGTCTGGTTGCCACTGTTGGCAACCACAGCTTAAATTGAGTTTGCTAAGTACATGAAGTAAATGTATGTCATGTGAAATATGTTCAGTAATTCTTGATATCACCACTTCCAACCACCTCACTGTTCAGCCGTGCAAGTGAAGGAGGTCAAAAACTTATCTAGTGTCAAACTGAAATGCTGATAAACCTGTTTGTCCTGTAGTTTGTGGCTTTTATCACGTATATAACAATTATTGCCTATTAATCCGACTTGTATTTATGGGTTATTGTGGATAACTTGTAGCAGACACCTGCAACATTTTGTATCTTGGATAACTAATTTGTGTGCATGTTAATTATTGGGATTATTTCAGGTTGACCTGTTCTCCAAGTGGCTGTTGCTAATCCCCATCCATTTAGAAATCCACTGGTCTCTCGTCACAGTCACCATGGCAACCAAAACCATCAGTTACTACGACAGCCAAGGCATTGTCTTCAGACACACCACAGATGTGAGTACCCCTGTGAATGTTGGATGTCTTTGAGTTGTAGTTCATCGTTAAAGATTTTGGATGATTTTGAATATCTGCGGAACAAACGAGCGCTGATGAGACGAGATCGTCAGTAATTCATCTTTTCTGCTGTTCATCTCCACAGGGACAAATAGTTGTTTATAGTGAGAATATGCCAGTGGTCTAGAAATCCACGTGTTTCATCATAAGGCTGTAATGAACCAGAGCATACTTTGATAGTAAAGTAATACTTGAAAGACAAACTTCTTGTTGTGTTTCATAAACATTTTGCTTGGAAGAGTTTAAATACAAGTGTCACAAAAGAGTTTTGACTTCAGTCCTAATACTACTGCCGTGCTAAAAATTCCCCACTACTACCGTCAAATTAAGGCTGCAAGCAGCAAAGTCTTGAGGCCAGTTTCCACTCCATCAGAATAATTGCCTGTCGTTGCCATTGTGTTACCTTTGGAAACCGAATGGTTTGATGTTTCAGTCCTCGAGTCAGTGCAGGTACTGCAGGTTGGCATGCAGCTCAAGATATGGTGGACTGTTTGACACCAAACCATTTTCTCATTGAGACGATGTCCTTTGTTAGTCCTTTGCAACATTTTCATTGTAGCATAACTCGGTCCTCTGTGTGTGCTTCCCTATCAGAACATTATGAAGTACCTTCTGTCTGAAGCCAGAGAGAAGAAACAAACTGCCTTCCAGAAAGGCTGGAAGATTACCATCATCAAGGTAACCCTGACTGTGTTACTCATGCTGTGTCCTGTGTCATATTGCCTGGCACAGTGGATGTTTGTCAAATACAAAAAGTGGAAGCCTCCTGCTTATTGTCAAGTTGATTATAATATACAGAAGACTCAGCAATACAATGTAAACAATAATTATGTTGTTTATTAATGCAAATGACTGAACAAACACATTTGTGTAGTCCTTATTGCTGTTGCTGGACTCAAACGTATAATATAGTTGCATGTATGTTCAGTAAATGCATACATATAGAAGCATAGACTGTTCAGTCCAGAAGCTTTTAACTGTGGCTCCCTGCTTGACTGTGACTTGTTGACTCCTCAGGGTATTCCTCAGCAGAAAAACGACAGCGACTGTGGAGTTTTTGTCCTCGAGGTGAGACATTATTCTTTCCCACCCTTAACGCTGTTCTCCTGTCCTTTGTTCATCACCCATTCTTTTTATTTCTTTTCCTCATCTCCTGTCCCTGTTTGCCCCCTCTCTTTGGTTTATCTGTCTTTTGCCTGGCAGAAAAAGAAATTAAGCAGAGCTGTGTCTCCAGTGTCTTTCCTGCCCCAGGTTTCTACACAAATTTGATCATTGCTCAGTCTCCAAGGGGGCGAAAGACACTGGAGAGAAGCTTCTGTCATTGTTCACATTTAATATGGCAACCTAGCTGTGGTTGTGGATCATTTTCCCCTCACTGCTTGTCTTTCTGTCTTATTCTGTCAGTACTGCCGTTGTCTGTCTGTGAAGCAGCCTCTGCTGTTCAGTCAGGAGGACATGCCTCGCATCCGCAAGAGAATCTACAAGGAGCTGTGTGACTGTCGCCTCAACGACTGAATGACTGAATGACTTAATTATGGTCGCCCTCACTCACTGACTGCTTGCCTGGTTACATGAGACGGTCTGTCCAAGTCTGTCAGACGGCCTGTTTCACTGACAGCCTGTTACATAAGCTAACACAGCCTGGCCATCTATAGTCCAGGGAGCTCTAACTGCCAGTCTGCCTGTTTGACTGACAGCAGAGTGGCTGGTCACTTGGACTTCTGGTGACTTTTGGAGTTCCATAACAGTCTGTAGCTAAGCAGACTTTTACTGGCAAAGAACTACTGACGTGGCCCCCTACTGACCCACAAAAATGCTGGACCCTTACCCATCAGGTTGTTTTTGCGCTCTACATTTACCATCCCCAGTGGATTTCAACCAAATGGCCAAACAGCCGCCTTTAAGGACACAAGGGACTTGACTGACTTGGACCGAGGACACAGGCGTTGGACCAGCCTGGACCAATGGGACGGACCTTCCATCCCAAATGGAGTGGCCTTACCTCGTGCATGGCCATTTTAACCTGAATGACCTGAACCATTTTTAACTGTTTGTTTTATGCTGGACGTTACAGCGGTATCATGCTTACAGTTACATGCGTGTTTTCTAACATGTTAATAAAGTTAGGATGTGCGATTCAGTGGACCAACCGTTCACTTAAAACTTGAAGGTTTGAGTCGGTTTTGTTGTCTTGGACTACAGATATTTGCACGGTTAGAGGCCTATCTATTGAAGAGTCTAGAATATCAACTGAATGTACTGATCACGTATTCTTCCTGGCTGCCTCGCAGGGTGGAGACTTAGCACCGTACAGGTTAATGGCACATTTTGGCTGTGGCTTGAAACAGGGATATAATTTTTCAAGGTAGTTTTTGTTTAAAGTATCAGGTTTTTGACACCTTACTCCAAATAATTTCCTTCTAAAATTCCAGTTTTTACACCACATTATTTCCTGCTTTCTTGTTTTGCTGTGATCACATCCCTATGGTAGGTTTGGCACAAGCATTGTCCAGCCTTTTCAGCTGAAAGCCATTGTTTCATAATATTTTACATTTAAATCCATCAGTTTGAGTTTGAAAACAGTTTCTCATGCTGGTTGGTAAATTTCATGTTAAGCTGTACAGCTAGCTGCTGATATGAGGACCACAGTTTTTGATTTTAGCCAAGTAGTTTCTCCATGTTGACTCTATACTGTCAGGGCCGACTGCTTCACATGGATGCATTAACACAGGTGCAGAAAGTCGTGGTTACAGAGTGGCCTCTTAACAGAGAAACAAGTGGACCTCAGCTATTTTGATTAAATCTTCTGTCCAACCTGGATTTTGTTGTTATATTCACTTATATGTATTTACAGATTGTATTGTACTTTTACTGGCCTACTACTGTACATGCTTGCTTTGGCTAAAAACCACAATGGTTTCTGGACTGTTTTTATTGTTGTTATTAAAGGCCGATACTGCTGGGAATTCTGTTGCAGCTTTTCTCTTAGTTTTGAATGAGAAGTGCACTGGTTTGATTAACCAAATCACAAAAACAACCATGTTTGTTCCCTGCCACATTTATCCAGCAGCACCTGTTTCTAACACTTCTCCTCTATCAGATGTCCTTGAGATCCAGTAGTACCGATAAAAAATATACGTGCCTGCTAAAGTAAGACCAGGAATTGAGTCAATTCTGATATCAATAAAATTCAGGGGGATATACAGTAAATTCTCGCTTTATATCCCTGTTTTTAGTGAGTTAAATCTGTCCTTCCACCACTGATGGTGTGAGGAGTGACTTCAGAGATAATCTTCTTATCAATCTCATCTCCGCATCAAAGACTTATCACAATCACGAGTTTAGATTATCTTTTTTTCTTGAGGAAAAAATGTATTATCTTGATCATATTTCTGCATTAGTGGATGATGAAAAACCTAAAGCATCTACTTGATAAACAGAATGTGTGACGGATAAATG
Organism: Oplegnathus fasciatus; assembly: GCA_003416845.1. NCBI lineage: Eukaryota > Metazoa > Chordata > Actinopteri > Centrarchiformes > Oplegnathidae > Oplegnathus > Oplegnathus fasciatus. The sequence continues at coordinate 451,590 of NTHP01000203.1, read as the reverse complement.
TGCTGTACTTGGGGCATAATGAACTACGGCATTACTACATAATTACCAGAAGAGGGGGCCATGTTATCAGCGATTATCACCTTGCCATGGTCATCCTTTTTTTATTCCATTTTCTTGGCGTCCATCCAGAGCACACGGTGACATGGGTGCTTGACCCATGCATACAGGGTGAGGGATGGTCCTCTAATCATTATGTGAGTCTGATTACCTTAGAGCTATGCATGTTAATGTCATAATTAGCATTACACGGGCCTGTAAATTAGTTGACCTTTAAGTACAGCTTTATGCTAATTATGTGCATTACGTAAAGGCAGATTCCAGTTAGAGATTACTGCTCGGGCTCCCTCATCTCAGCCATAGACTCTATGATCTCAGCCTGTGGGGAGTCTTCAGATATGCACAGCTAAACTATACTGTAGATGGCCTGGTTGCCTGTTATGCACTTGATTCTTTGATAGCGTTCAGCACTGTAAGAGTATTGTGCTGTTGTCAAGGGAGTCACTGAAGTTTACACAGTCAACCTTTTCCATTATCAGTACATTAAAGCCAGAGTGCGGGACTTTTACATATAAATGAATGTCCATTACATTCAAGCTGTTGCCAAACAAGTTCACACAATGCTGATTAAGCCTCTCACCGCCAGGTAAATCTCTCTGTATTTCGCAGTATACCGGAGTTTTTAAATCTGGTGTCTGTGGTGACATTCCCGCGCTGGTGCACTGGTAGCGTTTTACGTCAACCAGCAATGATTGGTTTGACAGAACTGAAGGGGCGAGCAACCATAGCGACGGAGTAGGCTACAACAACTAGGAGTATGGCGGAGCCTATGGTGGAAAAACCTAAGACGCGTCCAAGAAACGTTTCTGATGCTCCAGATAAAAAAAGAAACTGCGTTCAGAGGAAGGATTACAGTCAAAAAAAAGAAAGCGATCGATGGTGAGGACAAACATGGATTACCATTTGCGTAGCTTTTCCTCGTTGAAGAGCGCTGAAAGAAGAGAAGGGACTGTGGGCAGACACGGATGTCACGTTACTGCTCTTGGACAGATTGATATTTGTAAAATGTTTTGAGTAGGCTATGTAGTTATTAAATGTATTCTACCTAAATAATGGATTATTGTCTTGGAACTGCGAAAATTTCTTGTAACTATTTCTGAACATGAGCCATACGTCATAAGCACACGTCGACAGTATTTGTGTAATTACTCTCACTGCCAGAAGGGGGAGACAAAAGTTCTGCACTGCAGGTTTAACTGACAAAATGTGGCAGACATGACAAATTCAGTTAAACTGCAACTGCGATGGAACTGTGCCGGTGGTGGTTGCTACTAGCAACATAATGTTTGAGCATCGTCAACTGAAAAGGTGCATCTCAATTAACTTGATCAACATTTATCAGAAACACAGTTATAGTCTTCAGCACACAGTTAACTTGCTGTGTTTAGTGATTAACCTCACTACATCTCACAGATTCGGTGTAATAATGAATCAAACAACACTAGTCTACAGCAATGTTAGCAGCTCTGTGAGACTGTAGCTAAATGCTACCATCAGCACGCTAACATCCTCACAGTGACAGTGCTAACACGCTGATATTTAGCAGGTACCATGTTCACCATTTTAGTTTAATGTTGTTAGCATGCTAACATTTGCTAATTAGCACTACACAAAGTACAGCTGAGGCTGATGGGAATGTGATTAGCTTTCGTTCACTAGCGACAAATTCATATTTTACTGATGATAGCGCTTGATTGAAAGTCAGGGGATCACTAAGGTTATTACATTTCATCCTGAGGGGGACATGAATGTCTGGACTAGATTTCATGGCAATCTATCGAACATTTGTTGAGACATTTCACTGGAAACTACAAATGTCAACCTCGTGGTGGCGCTAGAGGAAAAGTCAGGGGATCACCAAAGTCATTGGGATTCATCCTTTGGGATCAATGAATGTCTGTTCAAGGCAATTCATTGAATAGCTCTTGAGATATTTCAATCTGGACCAAAGTGGTGGACCAACCAACTAGCTGACCGTCAGACAGAGTGACATATTACCATTCATAAAGCTGCACTGCTAGTATGGCTAAAAAATAAGGATTTCAGCTGTAATTGATTCTATGCCTCCTTTGGTTTAAGCATCATCATGGAGGCTGGCTGTAATGGTGTGAAGGCAGTTTAGATGTACAGTAGGGTGCCTCTGTCTTCCTCTCACACCAAATCTAATTCAGCTGTACACAGGCAGGTTAAGTGCTGCTAAGCGCTGCTTTATCTCTCTAATGTGGGGAAACTATAATAGGATGAGCTGATATGAGGCAGGACAAAACTGCTCTCCCTGTGTGTGAGAGCTGGGTAAATGTTGGCTGGGATAAGTCTGATCTCATCTCCCAGTTGGAGTTGTCCTCCTCTTTTCTTTCACTCCGCTTGCCTCTGATGCCTATCTGTCTGGAGCCCCCAACTTCAACTTCAGTTTTATTTTCCAGAGGGGAATTTGGTTTACAGCCAAGGCTAAAAATACTCATAAAAGCACATAAAACAAAACATATGAAAAACATCCCACAAATAGGACAATGAAACCAGAATATAACTCTAATGAATAACAGATCAAGGCCAAAATAAAGTCACGACTACTGATAAATAAAAACTCTGACACCAACAGATAAGTCAGAGCTGCTCCTATCTCATTGAAGTTTTAAAAGCATAACAGTAAGAAGCAGTCCAAGTAAAGTGCTACAGTGTACAGTGCCAACTGCTTGGAGCCAGTTCTCATTACATTAAAACATTTAGTCTGTTGGAAGAGTCTCTGTCATGCCTTGTATTTGTTTTAAGGCACCATGAATCTGCTGAGACAGTCAATAGCTTCAGCAGGTTTGTAGCTCCTTAGATGACCATATATGCTAAAGGCATTTCAAAGAATTTAATGAGGATCTGAGACAGGTAGAGACACTTCAGCCTGTGGCCTTCATCAGAGTACTGAACTGGAAACTATTTACCGTTTACTGTGATTTATATCACAGACAGTCTTGAGTGCAGCAAACTGAAGTCTTAAAAAAATGCAATTAAAAAAGATCATCATAACTTGGCACACTAAAAAGAAAAATCAAATCAGGTTTTGTTGAAAACACCAGAAACTTCTAAATGAAATTCTTGTGCCAACGCATCAACTTTACAGAAAAATACCCTGAAAACAAAAGCACAGATGGAGTTTTTTTCCGAGAAGTCCACTATTTACAATAACCAATTAGATTTTAATCCAACAGAAACAAACACATAAGGGTGGAAAACTCGATAACAGTAGATATGCTTAGGGTTTGGAGGGGGGGGGCTCTAAATCTTCAAATGAAAAGTTAAATGTTGGACCTTCAGTGACTCTTTGTAATATGTTTTGACCATCTCAATTTCATCACCAGGGAAGTGAGATCCACAGGCCTAAAATTATTTAGAGCTTAGAGTCCTTATGTTTTTTAAACAAGGACAAAAAAGTCTTTAAAATTCTGGGTACTGTTTGAAGCAAGACTCAGTGCATGAAAGCACAGGCTCCAGCATCCCGCCACTGATATTGTCTGATCCTGAAATGTCCGTGGTTTGTCTATAAAGCACTGCAGCACTTCACATTTATGTCAATTATAGGAGCAGACAAAATTACAGTCTCAGAGGGGAAAAAAGAGTATAATAGAGGTATTAACTCTCAGATAAAAACTATCCAGGTCATCTGGCAGCTGCTTCCAAGTAAAACCATCCAGTGAGATTATGTTATTACCCCTATCATGGGTCTGTCACGCATTTCATTCCATTTGAGATTATTACGGCTGAATTTAGACTGAATCTTGTTCCTACACCTAAAGGTTTGCCTCACCACGTCTTTTCCGATTTCTGTTACAGCAGCTTTGTTCTCTGTACCAAAAACAGCCTGATGTTTCATTTGTCTGTTTGGCCTTTTCATTTGGATAAAGGAGTACCTGCTTAGCGGGTGTCACACAGTCACTGATGTAGCCATACAATTCATCTGTCAGTTCATTAGATGTGTCTTCAAAGACGGAGCTGTCTGTACAGTCGAAGCAGCCCTGCAGGACATCTTGACTTGACGTCTCTTCGTGTTTTTCCCTCTAAAACAATCCAATTATAAAGGAAGCAGACCAGATTTGTCTTGGGAACTGCAGATGCCTTACTCATACAGAGAGTAACTCATACTAGTCCCACTACCACTGATTATTTTATTAAGTACTTGGGCTGATGATCAGTTTCTTAGTTTCATTAGTTTTGGTGAAACTTTTCTACAGTAAAGGAATAGGAAAAGGAGGGGGAGGATTGGCAGAAAGAGTGGGATGGAGTGAAGTGAAGTGGGTATAAAAAGAAGGGATTTATTTTGGAGAGATTGAGAGGAAGGTCAAAAAGGGAGGATAAAGCTCAGAGTAAGGGAGAGAAGAAGAGTTTGGATCTTAAAAGGACATTGAGATGGATATGGTAGGCACCGGAGGAGCCGGATTAAAGGATGAGAGAGGGAGACGGACGGTTTGGAAGATCTGAGGAGGTCAGTGCTGCAGGAAGTATGTAGTAATCACAGATATTAGCCAGAAAGCTAAATGTGGATAAGAGACTTTGCAAGTAGATATATGAAACATGGATGAGGCTTTAATAAAAAAGAAAGTCCGATAGAGGTCGGTGAATATTCAAATATTTCATTTTTTCACTGTAGTCTCTCCCAATCCCTTTTCAAAACCCACTTCCCTTAACTTATCATCAGATACAGTATGTAGTAGATGGTAGACCTGCACGTAGTCACTGATCATATAGGGCAAACACCCACCAATGTACACAAAATCAATGATTCTCTTTTTCTTAAATGCTCCTTTCTTTAAGCAGCCTGTTTGCTACTGGACATAACATACTACATAAACTTTTGTGAGCCTTAATATTTTATAAACTTGCTAGAAGTCCAGTTCTCAACAGCAATATCTCAGATCAAATAAATCTAAACATGAAGTAAAATAATAGAAATAAATCTCTTAATGTATACGTGGCTATTTCACTACTTCACTAACAATCACATACTACAGATCAGTGTTTAGATTTTATTGATTATGGTCAAACTCTTTTTTTGTGATGTTCTAGCTGAAAGTCTTCAATACAATAGAAAAGTATGGAATCCGTCCATCATTACTTTTATTCGCAATGATTGGCCTTCTGTCGATCTCAAAGATAGGTTCACATTTTTTTACGTCTGTCTTACAACAGTCAGATGTCCATATGAACATTGCAGCAGGTTTTGCTTGCTTCATTCTGGCCCTGAAGAGATCCAATCCCAGGACATGTCCTCGCTTGGTGCAAAAAAATTATATCTGATGCTTGTATGGGGCTTGTATGTGTTACTTTCCCTCCACCCCAGCTCATTAAAGACAGACTGTCCTGGGAAACACAAAGGGGGGTTTTCATAGTAATAAGACTGTAATTTTGGAAGATATTCACTTGATCTGACTAACAGACTGCTGAAGTCTCATATTAGCTTCAGACTTTGGAATATGTTTTTGCACAGAAGGAGGACTGTGGATTTTGTCTCCAATCTCTTACACTGAAAACGCATATTTAGGAAGGGATCTCTTAATGGCCTGTATGAACAGGAGGAATAATTACAGCAAGCAAAAGCTCTCAATTCATTTTGGGCACATTACTATTGTTTTAAGACAGACTTCAAAAATTGTGAACATATCCTTTGATATGTTCCAGGACATCCTAATTACAAGATAAATGAAAAGTATGAATCGTTAAACAACTCCTCCACATTGCACAATCAATCAGTAGGTCAGAAGAGCAGGCGAAAATATCTAAAACTTTCATTTCATTTAATACATAAGGTGGGCGCCATAGATTAACTAGACACGACGGAGCAATAGGAGCTACTAAAATGATGTACAAAGTATCAAACGCTGACATATTCTTGACTATATAAGAAAATACTTTTCTTAATACTTCACCTGCCTAGCTGGTAGTCTTCTCTTTTAAAAACCTTGAAGGAGACAGTTTTTTAATGTTTTTACTGTAATCAAAGTAAAGAGGATCGTTGCTTTTCTAAAGGTCTTTTTAGATGCAATACACCTCCTGGGTCCAAAGGTTAACTCACTCACTCATTGATTCATCCAGTCAGTCAGGGTTAGACCGTCTGTAAACACCACACTGACCCAGCAGTATTAACTCGCCGTCTCCCTGCCGAATACTCTGTTGGCTGAGTCACATCTATCACGCTGTTCGTTGGCATTTAAACAAAGGTTGAATTTACTAATCAATTGTCCCTTTTTCCATTTAAGGGACACGTATCTCCCATTTTTGTAATCATTTCAGCATAAACATCATACTAATCAGCAGCTCCACATGCTGATCAGAGCTGACTGCTCCGCAACAGATGGACATCTTAATCTTCGTCATCATCCCCCTCCTCCAGCAACACTTCTATCATAGTGTTATGGTGCCTGTGCTGTTTACCAGAGACAGCAGATTGATGCGGACATGCATTTCTGAGAACAACATAAACACTGTAAATGAGCTAATTTTGCAGCAGATTGATTAAACAGCTTGATTAAACACTTGAACGTGTGTGTACTACAGATAATATCACATTTCATCATAATAATAATGTTTAAAATAAGTTTTACTGTACTATTGTGTTGTAGCATTTGAGTCCATCGATGCCACAGAAGAGGACAGATAATAAGTGTAGCTTCATTAAAATAGACACCTCATTCATTGAGTGTTACACATTTCACTATAATTGTACCCTGTATATGTGACAAATAAACCTGAACCTGAAGCAGTTCTCAGTACTTTTAAAATGGCCCTGACTTGTGGTACTGCATAATGCTGACGCTTTAGTGTATTACTGTGTTCCTCTCTCCCTTCAGTTTGGTAAATTTGTCATGAATTGCTGAAATAATGATACGTTAGTCAATAAAATATCGAAATTGAACTTGACATCCAATTAAAAAGTGAGGAACCAACTGAACCAATTTCCAGGCCTTGCAATCTTTCAAGCACTCTATAAAAGACCACTGTTTGGTATAATGTCCTCGTGAGATCTCATTCAAATCCATTATCGCTAAAGTACTACAGTGCTACTGCAGACACTTCTCTACCATGGTTACAGGTGTAGGAATGTGTGTGTGTCCTTGCTTTAGCATACGCAGCTGAAATAAAGAACAAAAAGTTATCCACAAAATACACTTTAAATACACGCATATTGTCGTCATATTGACATGTTGACATATTGTTGTCTCCGTCTTAGTTTATATGCCAATATACAGTATATGTCACATTATTACATTTTTCATTTAAAAAAATGCCTCCAAAATCCAACCAAGACTTATTAACGTATTACATCTAATGCAAAAACATATTACAGAACAAAGCAATTACGTACAATACGTAAGTTATGTACTACAGACTACAGGGAGGAGACCCTGAGCAGGTTAAATGGCCTGTTATTAACCCCATGTGCTGCTATTGTTGAGAATTGGCACTTTCTTCCACACACACACACACACACACACACACACACACATACACACATCTACTGTAAACCCCTTCTTCCTGTCTCCGGAGAGCTCAATATAACCTTCTACTTCCTTCCTCATCACCATGACGATGCCCTTTACATAAATCAAAACAAAGCTAAATGTCTCTGTCATCGTAGCCATTTAGGGTTCACTCTACAGGTAGCTCTTTTGTCTTTACGAAAACAGGCAGAAATGACAAACTGACGAAATGAGTCATTTTTTCTCAACAGCTGTGCCATATCCATTATTACCACATTGTTTTTTTATGAATGGCTTTTTCTTCTTCTGTTTCATTTTGTGTAGCCTCTCATTCAGCTTAGCTCATTAGATGCTGAGGTGGACTCAGATGCTGTCTAACCCCAAATTCAATGACGTAATACATTTTCAAACTTTAACCTTGATGAAGTAATACCTCAGCATTGTGGGAAACACGTTTATTTGCTGCCTTGCTGAAAGATAGATGAGAAGATCGATACCACTTTCATATTTGTACAGTGAATATGTCGCTAGAGCTAGCAGCTGGTTAGCTTAGCTTAGCATAAAGACTGAAAACAGGGGGAAACAGCTAGCTTGGCTCTGGTCAAAGGTAACAAAATCTTTGTAGGTGCCTACCAGCACCTCTAAAGCTCACTAATTAGCACATCATACCCAGTTTTATTAAGCCATACAAAAATCAAAGTTTAGTTTTTACACTTTGGTTTTGGACGGATTAAACAAATGAGATATGTGTGATATGTTGCGCCCTGTTTCCAGTCTTTATGCTAATCTAAGCTAACTGTCTCCTGACTGTAGATTTAAATTTATGGAACAAACATGAAAGTGGTATTGATTTTCTCATCTAACTCTCGACAAGTAAGTGAACAAGCGTATTTCCCAAAATGTCAAAGTATTCCTTTGAAACTAGGCCCTCAAACAGACCTTTGAAGACCTGAAGACTTCCCAAAAGTGTCTTTACTTTTCAAAAATGTCCTCTAAACTCAGATTGGTCCTCACAAATCTACAAGAGTGCACACACATTTCCAGCCTCCTTGTATGGACGTGAAAAAAAAAATCACCTTTTCTCCTTTCATTGCCAGAGTTCTCCATCCCTGAGCTAACAATGCTGCTGTTAACAGCCCTGTCACAAACTGCGGAGTGTTTGGGTTTGCAGTGATTTCTCTCTGAACACTCACTACAAAGAAGATTCAACACAGCATTTTCACTCCACCAGGGGACATTTTAGGAACAGATTTTTTTGGGGGGACACGCAAACCCCGACCGCTTTGCAGAGGAGACTGCGAATCTTTTATCTCCCAAGATTTATTTGCATTGAAAACGTATTGTTACAAAGTGAAAGCTCAGTGCTTTTTCTCAGCCTGAGAAAGTTGTCTTTGTGTGTCCACAGAGTAATGTGTCTGAGAGGAGACAGAAAAAGTCTCATAAACAGCAATAAAATGATCAGGCACTGTTGCAAGACGGGGAAACAGCTGTTGTGTCGGTGTTGCAAAAGGGACTCTGGTTGATTATGAGACTTTCTGCCAAACGGGTAAGGGGGGGGGGTCGGGCCTTTTTGTCCTTCAGATTAAAGGGAAATCATGAGCCTGTATTTCATGGCTCGGTGGAAGACAAAGCCACTGAAACGATACAACCAATTTTCCCCTAGGGCTCGTGGTGCATTTGCAGTGTTAAAAGATAAGACTGGTGTTATTTTGTTCTTTTATTATACCCAACAAATCCAATGAAGCAAATACGCCATAATTTAATTAACACGTGTTGCCTGATAAACTACATGCCTTTGTGCCATAAAACTCCATTGTCGTCCAGAAATTTGTCATATTGTCTTTGATGGCATATTCGGTCATTACAATAAACACGACCAGTGTGGTTTATTCCACTCAGCTGGTCAAACTAGCAAAGTAGAGTAAACAAGCAACCTAAGCATGCTCTGTGAAGCTGTGCTCTCCAGAGATCGAAAATGCAATCTCAGAGCTGTCCAGAATCAACTACACCGGCCATGTCCATTGTAATGAATACACACACTCCATGAACACTGACAATAGTTGTTAGATGGATAAATTTGTTGGTGTCTTGTTTTTCAGGACACCCAGTCATAAAAAGAAAAAGATAAAATAACACCAACCTTATCTTAGAGCCAGCAGCAGACAAACATAGTGAGAAGAGAAATAACTTGACAGGTTTTCCGAACCATAACTTTTAAAATCAATAAAAGTTGTTGCAGTGAACTCAAACTATATGCAACCCTTTTCCACTGGACCTCGTGCCTTCTTATCCTGCAGATAAAAACAAAGACAGCAGTGAACTCTCCCTGAGTCTCTGTGTCCCAGTGGTGGCTGCCATTAAAAACATATCCCACAGAGGATACTCTGCGGGACAGAGACATTAATGGAGACAAACTTATATGGACATATATATATATATATATATATATATATATATACAGAGACGCTCAGCTGTAAATATTTTATCAGTTTATTTCCCAGGGTTAGTGGCCTAATGGACTTACACATGAAACTTCGGTATGACATTGTGAGTGTCTATAGTGTGTGTGTGTGTGTGTGTGCTCTTGAATTTCAGTCAAAGCATGTTGGCATGAGAGCATACTACAAGCTAATGTAAGAGTGTGTGTGGTTGTTCCTATAGAGACTTAGTGGAAGTGTATCTGTAAGGGTGTTATTAGTTGAATGCAGTTTTGTGTGTTTATTTAAAACTGGTCTTAGCAGACTCTGGTTTTCTTGTTAAAAAGAAGAACTGAAAAGTGGTCGGGGAGAAATATCCTTAAAGGCATCATTTTATGCATGGAGTCTGGTTGTTTGCCTGCTCCACTGAACTGTTTGTGTGTCATTGGGTGCACCCAGACCTGTCAACCAGTTGTTCGCTGATTGAAATAATAACCCGGTCCACCTCCAGGAAGCTCTCTCTCTCTCTGATTGCAGGTCTGTGAAACCATAGTGACACACAAAAAACCCCGCTGCAGGTCAAATCTTGATTGTATGTCTCTGTACGTGCATTTATATGAATGCACACGTTTGTTTGTGCTTTCAAATGAGTCCCTCTGACTGTACGCATACACACATTTGTGCATTTTAGCATTTATGTGTGTGTTTACATGTGTACAGCATGACTGGATGGATGTGTGTGTGTGTATGTGTGTGTGTGTGCTGGGCAGCCCTACAGAATTATATGCAAAGGTTGTATTCCTATATTTAGACTGAGCGCCAGGAGACAAAGAGATGCTGAGGAAAAGCACTTCAAGCAAAGACTGACCCTGAAACAGAACTTGTTTCTGTGAGCCGGTGCATACTCTTTTAACCCTTTTTATCGAAGATTAGACTGTACAGAGCGCTGAATGCATGTTTCATATTATGAATGTCAACTGTCTGTATCTCACTCTATTTTATAGATTTTTTTCTGGTGGGAACTTAAAGTCTTAGAAGCTAGTGAAATTCTACTGCATTGTAGAAAGATAAAATATGTGCTGTACAGGGATTGGACACAATATTATGAACCTGAGCAGTTTAATGCAAACCATTACGATAGCGCTGCCACAAACACTACCTTTGTGAAGTTAATTAGCTTTAAGCTAGCTAAAGTTTCTCACATTTGTTACAGGGCTATAATATTGGATTACATTCGATTGTACATATGTTTTTTTGTTTGTCCATCTGCATCAGAAGCAAATTCCTATTTCTGTCATGTGGGGTGTGTGTGTGTGTGTAGATGTATTTCTTTGCATATGTGTCAGATTGCAAAAAGCACATTTTGATTTGTGCTTTTTTCTGACCCAGATCATTAATGTTTGGACAACAGTATGTCTCTACTTGTCTTGTGTTGTGTATGTGTGTGTGTGTGTGTGTGTGTGTGTGTGTGTGTCTACAGCAGTGATTCCCAACCAGGGGTACTTGTACCTCAGGGGTTACTTCTGCAGTTGCCAGAGTCAGCTGTAGCACCTAAACACTATGTGTTGCGATTGAGAGTGCGTGAAATAGTTGACAAGCAGGGAAGTCTAAACAGTTATCAGTTGTCTTAAAGTAACGTATAAATTGTGAAGTAGTTAGCTAAAACGTATAAACATTTGAAACAGTAAGCTAACAGTAATGGATAAATGGTTGAAATGTCCAGCTTCAGCCACTAGTTTAGTACAAATGCAAACTTGACCAAACCAACCTAAAATACTGTAACAATATCCACTTTTCTATAATCAGTAGTGTTAAATAACATCCAGTGTATAATCAGTTCAACTGAACACATTTGGAACATGACAGGTGGCGCAGAAGACGTACTTGAGCTCATGCTGGGTGCATCAGACAAGGTTGGGAACCTCTGGTCTACAGCATGTGGGTGAAAGTTGTGTGTTCATTTTTTTCTTTGGTTCCCGAGTCATCTGATCCTTAATGGAATATCAAGCGTAAATGGAAATGAATCAGCTGTGTACAAAATTGTGCCTCCACATTATCTTGTGTAACCTCTATATGTGTGTGTGTGTGTGTGTACAGACGCAGTGTTATGCTGGTGAGTCATGTCTGGAGATCATGCTGCGAGTACTGTCAGGTTAAACTCGCAAAGAGGGGAGTGAGATACCACAGTGTGTTGGCAAAACCACTCAGCACGCCTCACTCGCTGTACACAAGATGAGTGAACAGCCGAAGCTTTCTAAACGAGCGATCTGCATGTGTGTGTGTGTGTGTGTGTGTGTGTGAGGGAGAGTCAGCTAGAGGGGAGCAGAATGATTTTGTCCATGTGTGTTCATGCACATGAGTATGAGGGTGCAATATGTGACACATGTCCACAGAGGAAACATACATGTTAAAAGGACAATTACTGTATTTTTCATTGTGACATGAGTTTAGTAGACTCTCTGAGAGTAAAGATCAGCTGAAAGCCGAAACTCCAGTGTTACAATAGACTGGTTTGTTGTATTGTTTATTTGAAAGGAGAAATACTGAACAGGACAAGATAAAAGCAAGACATTTGCCAGATAAGGTCATGATTGTTACCTCTACCAACATAAGGTGCAATTTCTTTTATCTGATCCATTCTGATACCGCACAGAGGGAATTATGGTCATAATCCTGGACAAACACAACACTCACCTGTGCCGCGGCAGCTTGCAAGTGTGCTGCGAACCATCAGCTTGGCCCAGTGGCTTTCAAGGTCAAACTAATCTTAACCACTGTGCACATAAACGACGGGATAAAGTTGTGTCTGTGGGCGAGACCAGAGTGAGAAAAACAGAGGATGTTTGTCTTTATGTCAGTGGTGTAAAATGATATTCAATACAGAACGTGTTGCCTGGAAACATTACATTTTTCCCTCACAGACGAGATATTTTATCCTCACCTGAGTTGACAGATGGTGAT
>NTHP01000203.1:390663-423207 GCA_003416845.1 Oplegnathus fasciatus | reverse complement strand
TGGCTTGTGCCTTTTTTGTTAAATTTTTACTTTTTAAATAGAAGCATTTTTAAATGATTGGATGTTGGATCCAGAAACTACTAGTAGTTGTATAAATGTCTGCTGCTATGGATTAGTGCTGATTCCACTATGATTATCTGGCCGATAGTCCTCTCTAACAGCGGACTTTTTCACCTGTCAATTAATAACAAGTCTACAGCCATGCTCTGTGAAGCTAATTTGCAAAAAGCTGAGGTTGGCAGGCATGTCATTAGTTTTGCAGATATTTGCTCAGAAACCAAAGCTTTAACCTGAAATTTTGACCTGGTAATGGCACTAGAGGAAAAGTCAGTAGGCTTCTTCCTCTGGGGATCATGAATGTTTGTACAAAATCTCAGGGCAATACATTTTTGTAGCATCTCTTTTCGGTGTTGCACTTTTTAGACGGTCCCTGCACACTCGTCTCACAGCCGGCAGTACATGGAGACCAGTGTTATTTGTCTGGCTCGGAGGACGGCTCGTTTTGATGAAAATTAGGTTGTAGCTTGTTGTCTGCCTTACTACAGTTGGAAAGAGGCATTGTTTGTGTTTTTAACAACGTTTCACTTATGAGTTATTGATCCGGGAAGTTTGAATCTGTGAATATATTTCCAACTTTACCGAACTCACAGAGAGCAGAGGACAGAAGCAGTGTACCTGTGAATGACACCACACGCGATATCCCACATTTTACAGTTGATTCCATTTTTATTATGAAATTATCATATCAAAAGCATTACGGAAATCATAGTGCCCTACGTATGACTAAAAATCAATAATGGCTGCATTCCATTCAGGTGTGTTACTGCCAAGGCCCCAGTATTGTGTGTACTGGCTCACTGGCATGGCTCGCTACCACACCTAAATGGAACAGAACCATCCTTAATGTTATTAATTACACGTGTGTTTTTCCTGCCATGTCTGTCATGTTTGTGTCAAAAAGGTCCTCAGTGCATCTCGGCAGGAGGAGTCTAATTGACCTGGCAGCCAGTCAATATCCTCCTCTTACTTGATGTAATACCTTTGCTTGTCAGTGCTCTGGCAAACTGCAACAGCCTCAAAGTCTACAGTTTATAACCCCTCCAGACTGACACAGTGATGTGAGAGAAACTCATGTTTGCTGTTGATCTGAAAGGGTGAACATGTTGAATGCTGGCCTGACACTGCTCACCTTTGGAATGAGAGAGTCAGGTAATCACAATAGGATTAATATAAAGTTACTATCTTGTCAGAGTGGGTTACTATTGAATTCTTGTAGGATTCCTCACCCGATCTTCAAGCCTATACCCAACCATAATTCTGCTCAGTCTCAGTTACATTTGAACATGATTGTATCTTTGCAGGTCGTTACATGTTTTATATGGACCTGTGTTGTGGAATAAAGTAAACTGTTTGATTAGCTCTTCATGATAATTCAATGTTGCACCACCTCAACTGTACTGTCTTATATCCAGTGTAAACATAGCAACTTTTAACGTTGCAACACTGAAAGTCATCAACTCTTTTCAGCAATGTATCCTGTCTGTACAGTACATTTGCTCTGTTGTATTTCTTTGTGTGAGCAGTGATGTGTATGGAATTACAGCTGTGGATTTCCGTGAATGGCAACAACGAGGGGATTAACCCATGACAGCAGTCTGGTTATGATTGGGTCAAACGTGGGTTGATCCCATGTACGTAATCCTATGTCAAATGGATTGTGTGTGAAAATGCTATATAGTAGTACTTACCAGCTGAAAGCGTGTGTGTGGAGAGAGAAATGGGGCAGTGCAAATACAAACATTATGCTTTGGTGTGTCAAAAGTCATTAGTTGTGTGCATTTCATTGGGGGTTCTGTTACATCATTTCAATCGAGCAATTAAAGTGTATTTGTAGAGCACCTTCCATTCACGTTAGTGCAGTTCAAGGTCAAGTCAAACCCATTTTATTAGCTCAAGATAGAGAAATGTGCCTTGAGGGGCTTCGCAATCTGTACAGTATACAGATTGTAAAGGTGATTTACAGGTGACTCTCAAACGAGTAAAACAATGGGAGATTAATGCACACATAAATGTGAAAAACTTAAAATGTGAATAAAAGAATATAATAAAAGCAATCAACAGATGAAAAGCAAAAGAAAATAATGGTAAAACATCAGAAAAAATGGAATCTTAAATTTATGCTTTTAAGTTTTTATTAGTTAACTACTGCACCTTAATGAGGCATTTGTGTACCTTCTCCCAACACACACACACACGCACACATACACACACACATTCCCGTCCATCTGCTTCTGTGTTTGTAACAATATATACCCTTTCTCTCTCCCTCTGCCTCCATTGTTCCTCTTGCGTTTTTTATAATGAACACAGTAGGTGTAAGGTCCCTACTCAGTGTTTATGCTCTCCAGTGCATGCTCAACAGGAGTGCAGCCCTCACTCTGATTGCTCCCCCTTCATTAAAGTGACACTGCCTGAGGGAGCGAATAAAAGAGGAACGCTAATCAAGTTTTTTTTTAATTGTCTCAACAAGAACTTATGAGAAAGCACTTACTTTTTCAGAGGCTAATTTCCCCAAGACTTAGTCAAGTAGGGGTTGCTAGGCAGACGTGTGAATCATGACTGTGTGTGTGTGTGTGTGTGTGTCTGTGTGTATGAAATGACAACATTCACGTCAAGGTGTGAAAAGGGAGAGAGGAGCGACTGGAGAAAAAAAAGAGACTTTGCTCATTAGGAGCTCCCTGAGCACCAGTTTTCTGTCTCACACTGATGATCTGTGTGAGGAGGAAAATCCCCAGACAGAGTGGACTGGAGCCCGCAGATAAACTAGTGATCATTGGTCTAGATGTGAAGTTTCTCAGCAGCTGCTGGTTTACGACCTAGAATTTGCACGAGGGGAGTTTAGAAATGAGCCTTAAAGAAAAGAAATGGTGATTTAAAGTCACCTTTTATGTTGCTGGAGCCCTCACACATTTTGAAAGCATTGCAGAAGAGACTGGAATAATTATGTGCACTCAAAGATCAGTAGTTTATTTTTTAGAGATTAGTCCTGTGTTAAACTGGCTGAGTTTGTAGAAAACGTGGGAGCAATGAATCTATTTCCACCGCTCTGACCTCTCACGCTGTGATTTTTTTCTCCTCTACACTATTCTCATGTGGGAGGCTTTCAGAGGCTGTAAGCTGCAGAATGATGTGATAACATAGTTTCACGTATATCCCTCCACCATAAAGCATCTTAAGTGTGTCATGAATTCTTGCACGAGAAAAAAAAATCTTCTGGGAAGAATTTGGAATGAACGTTTGAAGGACCTATTTAATACTCTCCTTTGTTCTAGCACATGTGGTGGAGTTCTTAACTTGCTGTGCATCCGATAAGCCTTCAAAGTCATGGATCTATTATTCAAACTGGACATCCTGGATCTTACTGGTACCTGAAACACACAAACACACTTGTGTTTTTATCTATGGGTCTCCAGTTCACCTGAGCTGCATGTCTTTGGACTGAGAAGGACACCAGAGTTTTTCATTGATGTTTCACTGGTCAACAGTGATTGGCTGTGCCTTAAAATGTCTTGGCAGCTTAGCTCAAAGTTTTTAACACGCTCTGCTCGGTGCTCCGCGGACATACGCGCAGACCTGTCGCAACACACACTGTCGTATTTCATTGACCCATCCATCCACCGTGACCTCGTCCCAACACAAACTTTGTTGCTCTCCAATGACATCACCTGACTTTCTCCTTTTACTCCCTTCATAATTGCTTCAGCCACCAGAAGGCTGTCACTTGAACATAAACATAAATGCTGTTTGGGGGCACTGAAACGGCTGTTTCTGTCGTTCTCTCTCTTGGAGGACAGCCTCCATAGGACAGAAAATTAATTTAGCTTTGGTGATTGGTAGCATTTTCCTTTTTAATGAATGAATCCAGAGTAAACACAAGTTCTCATGTAGGAGCAGATGTGCCACTGTTACTGCAGCCCAGGGGACAGGATCAATAGTGGCACTGCAGCAGCTTGGGGCCATTAACTCACAAACTCAAATTCACAGACATGCCAAGATGTGTCCTTACAAGAGAAACAAATTAATAAACAAAGTCACCATTATATTATTTTGAATCANNGTAGGTGTGAGGTTCCTAATGTGGATGTGGATAAAGGGTTTTTTTAAGTGATCTTAATGAAATGGTAAAGTCTGAGACTGTCACACATACAACTACTGTACATACTCCACACACACGATAGACTACGATACCCAGTAACTCCAATTAAAAAATCTGTCGATTTTTGCTCCTGTCTCTGCACATTAATGAGGAAGAGTCGTGTAACAAATCTTTTGCTCAGGTTGAAGCTTTTTAACTTGCGTCTCACTTTGCATCGCCTAAGATGATTCTCGTCTTCCCATCTGTATGCATCAAAGTTAGGCAGCACATCATTTTTCTTTTTTTTTTTTAAAAGCCCTTAAAGGCTCCCCTCAAGCAGTGCTGTCCTCGTACCCTGGTGGGCCGTGTCAGCAGTGTTAAAAAGCAGAGCACCTGCCTCAATTCCCTGTTCACACAATACATCAGGAAGGAAATACAAAAGGTAATAGGTGGATGGAAAATACATCACATTTGTCCCCTCTACCACAGAAAAGACTAAATTCCTGCCAAATGCGTATGTGTATTATGTAACTTGCCTACAGAAAACCTTTGCCTGGACGTCTGTGTGCTTTAAACTGGGTTGTTGCAGGGGAACCAGTAGGGGATAAAGAGGATTCAAATCATGAAACAATTTTTGGAATGAATTTATTTAAATGTTTTTCCTTTTAATTCTGAAGGAATTAAAATAAAATTGCTTTTCTTCCTTCAGTAAATGGTTATAATCAATTCTGTTCCCCCACATCAGAAAGGATTATTTGGTGCTGTTGTGGGACTGCAAATGTGTTAAAACTATATAAGGGATAGTTACAACTTTTTTGATATTAAAAGGTATGAGGTGCTGACCGGTAGCAGTATTGATGAATGGAGATTGTGTTGGGTTACAGATTGTGTGGACGGAGGTATTCCAGCAAAGAGAGAGCAAGAGTTTTAACCTTCCTTTATACAACATATGAAGTAGTTCTATGATACCAAGGTCTGAGAAGAAAATGAAGCAAAAAAATCAAAAACAAACTGTATTACGTTATTAATGATTAAAACTCTTTTGAGTGACATGTTGCAGTTTACAATGCTTACTTTTTATTCAACAAGCTGTTAGCTGGCTGATAACCTCTGAACACAGGATGACTTAAAGTCCACGCATCTGCATTACTTCTAGCCAGTAGCTCACATCAACTTATGAAAACAAACTAAACTATCCCTTAAAAGAGATGATGAAATACTGCCAAGCTGCTCTGTGTCAGCTTGAGATTCTGCTCCAGTTACCAGTAGCAGGCTACTGCTTAAATACAGTCAGTGGGTTAAGGCTACAAGGCTTCATAACTATGCTAAGATCCTTATTTTTACAATACATTTAGCAATAGCCACTGCACATGAATGTACATGTATGTATATTCTCATGTATGTAATGGATGTAAAGAAGAGAGCATTCTTGCTCTGCTGAAACTGGATTTTTTAAAACAGCATTATTTAACAAGTGGAGAGTGAAAAAAATGACTTGTCTGTTACACATTTTGAAGAATGATTCTTCCAGCAAGTATTTAATATATGTGAAATTGTTCACTGATGTGGATTGACTGGCTCATGAGCATCCATTGTTTGCATTGCCAGCCCCTCTCCTTCTTGTGTTTAATAGAATAAAATGAGTCTTTGTATTTGTATTAAGGATCAGGTTTTATGATGCATGTAAAGGGTGAGTTTGCACTGCTGACTGTTTCCACAGGATTTGACAGGATTCAGAATCTGTAGAGGATTAAATTGTGTATTAAGGGTGTTCTGAGTATTTATTAATATCAAAGTCTTCATTAATATAAGACCAACAATTCAGAATACTCAAACAGTTCTTAGAATTTGGTTAAGCTGCTTTGTATTAGCATCACGTTATCAGTGTGTGCACGCACTCTCGCTCTGTTGCTGTCTCCCTTCCACTCTCTCTCTCTCACACACACACACACACACACACACACACACATGTACCCACTCACATAAAAACCACAGCATGATGATCAAAAGCATGATGAGGTAAAAATTTCAAGATGTGGAGCAGTCTGGATATTTTCAGCTGTTATCAGAAATCACGCTGCAGAAGCAGTCGTGGCTTTGGACAGAAAGCAGCTCTGCAGCTGTATTATGTAGGGAAACAATCACCAACGTATAATGAAAATAAATATTGGATTGGATTCAGTAATGGCAAACACAAAATCTTAAAGGACTCTGATTGGGACGGGGCAGAAAATGTGATTAAGAGATCCCTATTTTTCATTTAATTACGGTTGGATTTGTCCACACAACATTTATCTTTGTTGTTGTACGCCTTTCGTCTACTGGCATGATGCAAGAGCATGACAGATCATAGTGAATTAATGAATTAATGCAGACAGGCTGGATGCTGCTGCTGTGTTCCTGTAGCATTTGATTTCCCTTCATTTCCACCTTGGATTTTCACTGGGACATTAATTCTCTTTCATAAGTCCCACCAAGTGTTTCAACCATGCAGACTGGTTGTCACACACTGATTTGTCCCCTGGATCACCGCGTTATACAGCCCCTTACTCAGGCATTTAACCAAGTTAAAGTAACAAAGAGCAAAAGGTAGAACAGACTCAAACAGCTGACAAGCAGACGGTTTCAGGCTCTAACTTAAAGTAACAGAAATGTGGACCAGAGGATGGGTAGACAGCCAGCTGCTCAGATCCTGTTTCTCTTCCTCTGTCGGCAGTCCCACTGCGCCAGTCAGTCAACAGGACAGGCAGGCAGAGCGCTTGTTATCTCTGCTCTATTAGGCTGATACACGACATGCTCTGTTGAAGCCACTTTCCAATGACGTTGTTGCATGTGATCCCGAGTGTGTGTGAGAGGTACAAGATGAGATGTGACAGGACGCCTTGTCACATTTTGCCATGATGCCCGCCTGAAATTATCTCCCTGTGCGACATTTGAAATTAAATACCTGTGAACTGCAGTCTGTGGAATGGGGTGAGTTTTTCAGGTATTACTGTACATGATCCATTGACTGACTGATGGCTTGGAGAGGAAATGTTTATCTTATAGTCAAGCACCACTTGGGTAGAAATGAATAAAGCTGCTCTCTGGTTTGCACAGTAAGATACTGTACTCAGTAGCCACTAAATGAGATACACCTGCCAGTAAACAGTCTGCTCTTCCAAACAGTGAGTAATGTGGAGCTGCAACGCATATACTGAGCTGCAGACAGGGTCAACAGGTTCAGCCACCTCTCCAAATTAAGATAAGATAAAATAAGCGTTTATTGATCCACAGAGGGGAAATTTAGAGGTTGCAGCAGCATAAGGACAGAAATAAGTACAGATAAACAGAGAATGTAAAAAATCAATAACAAGAGGTATATAAAACTAAAATAAGAATAGAAGTATAAAAAAACAATTGAAGACAAAATTACAAGGCAAAAGTGACTGTGATGTGATGTGATTGATAGCAGCAGAGCCAGCAAGTAAAATATATGTACACAGCGTACACCAGACGAATATATGATACATATATACTATAGTATAATGAAGTACAGTATAATATAAGATATAGTATAAGGTGAAATGTAGTAATATAGTATAACAATTGTGAGTTGTGCGATAATCAAAAAGACATAGAAAGTGACACTCAAGGGACCGCTACAACCTGCAAAGTCTGTCCTTGAAAAATTAGTAAAACTTTCCTCAGCAAAGGGAGAATGCATAAAAAAGCTTAAAAAGATAAAAAGCTTAATCAACCTGCTGTATTTCTTTATTCTTTTACCTCTATTTGACAAAGCAGTAACATATTACTGTGATTCGAATGTAATCAGTGCAAAATTTTTCAAATGTAAAAAACTATGATTATTGGAGAAACCAATTAAATGAACACTTTACGCAGCAATCAATCTCCTGTTAAAATATGACATTATACGCATCATGAATATGCATGCAAACACAGCAGTGTAAGTTACTTTTCTGTATAACAGTCCTGTTATCACAGAGTTTTCCTTCAAACTCTTTGATGTGTGGGTGTGTCGCCAAGCAAACGACTCCCATCATCTCTGTTCAGAGAGGTGCACCTTTTAAAAAAGTGTCTGCTGGATTCACAGTGAGAGAAGTGTTTCTGCTGTGCTGTAGAAAGTCACTTTGAAGAGTTTGTGATGTCGTGCTCAATGTCACCACCTTTGCCTCATTCTCAGTTTGGCTGCAAAGCCAGAGGGAAGGCCATGTCACGGAGAGCTTCGTCATTTTAGAAAAGCAGAGGACGCTTTTACTCAACCACGGTTGTTCATTCTGACCACTGGTGGGCGTGTGATGAACCAGTTGTTGCCAAACCATTAAGAATACGTGTACACAAAGCTTCCCAAACCAGCAGTCTATACATGCATACATACATACATACATGCCAAACACATGCTTAAGAGATCATTCTTCTATTGTTTTCATGAAGAGAACACAAATGCGTTTGTGTGTGCTCGTCTTCTGTCCTCACACCTGTCTGCCCTAATGCCGTTAATTAGGCAGAAGTAACGCTAATTAGAATACCCCAAAACACACACACACACCACAGTCCTCGTTAGTACCATTGTGCTTCAGCCCCTGAGGTTACAGCGCTAATCTGTGTTCATAAACTACTTTCTACATCTGTGCTGCCGAGCACAATTTTCAGATCTGCTCGGAAACACAAATGTCCTCTGTACCCACTAATTATCTGCTAATGGTGATAACTGATCGTCATCCCCACAGAGCAGCCTCGCTGCTGATAATTTCCTCTATGAAATATATATTCAAGGCATTTTTAATGAATTACCAAATTTATGTCATTCAGCTTAATGAGCTCTACAATCGTCAAACAAAATATTATGAAAAGTCTTCCACCAGCTTATCTTTCTTTTTCCATTTATGCTCATGCTTTTTAGAGGAATATGTTCTGTTACAGTGGTTTCTCTTCTTTCACTGCATTTAAGGTGGTGTGATGGTGGTGTTTTTATGTAATAGTGCTGTCTCTTCTTGGCTTCAAGGTTGTCCTGCCTGTTCAAGCTGAAATATGTCCATCTGCTTCAAGGGCATGAACTGTCCTTTACCAATTTGATTTCTTATCATGTAACAGGATACATATGTCATCTCCAAATGGCAACATTACCCTGTTGCCATACAGCTTAAAGGAATAGTCCGACATTTTTTGAAAATACACTCATTCCTATATTGTGGAGAGTCAGATGAGAAGATTGATACCACTCTCATATCTCTATGGTAAATTGCTGCTTAGCTTAGCACAAGAGAAGCAGCTACCCTGGCTCTGCCCAAAGGTGACAAAATCCACCTACCAGCACCTCTAAAGCTCACTCATAAATATGTTATATCTCATTTGTTTAATCTGTACACAAACTGAAGTGTAAACATGACAATTCGCCGTTTTACGTGGGGTTCAACAAACAAGATATAACGTGTTGATTGAGCTTCAGCTGTGCTCGTAGGCATGGTTTTGTTACCTTGTGGAGAGACTCAGGCTAGCTGTTCCCCTCTGTTTCTGGTCTTTGTGCTAAGCTATGCTAACCGACTGATGGCTCCAGCTACATATTTACTGTGCAGACGTTAGAGTGGTATTTATCTTTTCACTGAACTCCCGGGCAAGAACTTGAATAAGCATGTTTCCAAAAATGTTGAACTATCCTTTAACCACACTGACTCTCCCTCTCTCTTCCTCTGCTTCCTAATTTCACACCTCATTCTTCAAGCCTTCTTTCTTTAACCTCGGGCCTTTTCTCTTTATTTTATTAAATCCTATTTGACCTGCTTGCTTGTAGCTCTCTTTTCTGTTCTCCATCTCTTCATATCATTCTGAACCCCTCCTCATCTAATTTCTTCCCCAAAACAGCCTCTTTCATCTTCTTTTACTGTCAGGCCCTCCCTCCGCATTACGTTTTGCCACTGCTGATGCTCACTTCTCCCTCTCTCCTTACATTGAAGAAAAAAAGAGACAATCCTGGGTCACGGGAGGAACATATAAGTTCTTAGGGGCTTTTAACGACTGCCTGAATTGGCTCATTAGAGACAGGCTCAATGTCTGTGGAGTCAATCTTGTCTGCTGTTTTTGAATGATTAGCATGGGGGGGATTAAAGTACGCACAACCATTAAGGCTGCTTCAGGTTTCATTTGCTCGCTGTTTCATTAGCACGTGTTATTTAGAGGAAAAATTACGAAAAGAAAAAGTATAATTTGCTGAGGCAAGAGAGAAAAACTCATAAAGATTAGCGAGATTGGAAAGAATATTTGAAAACATCAGATGAAGAGCCGAGGGACACGTGATGGGTGCAAATCAGTGTGTTTTGTGAGGGAGACTGTGTGGTTCATGTGTGCTCACGTGTGATATGTGTGTTCATTTTGGTTTGTGTTCATTTGTCCGTTAAGATCCACCCCTTGTTCTTCATCCTGATCAATATGTTCACTACGTGTTTTTGGCAGTTGGCGGTGCATTTTTTCATGTGTACCCAATTTTTTCTGTTGACTTAAAAAGTAGTCAGACAGTTTTTCAAGTAAGGTTGTGTAATCTTATTACATAACATAAAAATCAACATAAAATGATATTCCTATAGTGGACTAAAAGCAGAGACAGTTTACCGTGATTTGGGGCTATTAGCAACAAAATCAGATAAATGCCCGTACTGTTGTTCGTAATATAAAGTATTCATTTACGTGATTCATAATGTGACCCAGCTCAGGCAGAAAACTTTAGTAGTTCTTCACATACGACATACTCTCTTATTCTTTAAGCTGTCATCCTCTGCTGGCTGTTTCCTCAGCTCTGCCTAAGCTGCCGGTGCTCCACCAGGGAGGTATCATTTGTATTGTAGAGTTTACTTTTGTAGGAATCACTGTGATGTGCAGTGATTTCTTGAAGTCTGCAAAAAGTTACCAGAAACTTACGTTACTGTATGTTTTGCTTCAAATTGCTGACCTACTTGTCAGTGCAAAAATGTATGATATGTAGTTTGCAGTAGACTTTCAATGTACAAGTTACTACATTAGCATCCTCCATGCTTTATATCATTATATGTATCAACTCAAGACATTCAAGTTACTGTTACAAAAGGCAGGATTCCAGGGCTGCAACTAATAATTGTTTTCATTATCAACTAATCTGCCAATTTTTTTCCTGATTAATCGTTTGGTCTACGACGTCAGAAAATGACAATTTTCATGCACATGCCTTCAAATGTCTAACTAACAAAAACCAACCATAAACCAAAGATATTCTGTTTACTAAGGAGACATATATTGATATTTGAGAAGCTGAACCACTGAATGTTTCTGGCATTTTTTTTTAAATTACTTTAACAATTAATCAGTTATCAAACTGTTTGCAAATTAATTGTCAAATAATTGATTCATCGAAACAGTCTAATTTGCCCATTATTTAAAGCCGATCAGCAATGTGGAGCCTGTCCTGTATTACCAGCTGGTAAGACATGTCTAAGTGTCAGGTTTGGTAAAAAATCTGACATAATTGAGGGGTTCTTCTTGCTTCTCTTGTTTTCTTTTCTATCCATCTCTATTCCCTCTATTCTGCAGTTTTCCAGCTTTATCTGTAACTTGAAGTCTGTTTTAAGTTACCTTGAATGCACTACACGTGATCTGCCATCTTTGTTTTATTGCAACAAGAGGACACCACAGCATGTCTCCTGTTGTCACATCACTTGTTAGTCATTTGTGATTTGTGCATCCAGACTGCCAGGCAGCTGTTGATAATTTTAATGTCCTAATATTTCACTTGCTTTTGCAGTTCAAAACAATGATTCAACTCAATGGTGATAAACAACAAAGGCAGAGATATGACTAGAAAGCATTTAATGACCACAAAGTTGTACACAACCTTTGTTATGAAACATTTCGTTCAGTTATCAGTGTTTGACAGAAATGACATCATTTATCCATGTCCCCTTTAAGCTGTTGTTCTTGATACTCTTATGCTTATGTGTGCATATTTGCAGCATACCTTTTCACAGGGCTCCAACGATTAGTTGATTAATAGATTAGTTAGTTGGTAATAATCAATTTAAAAAAAGTTTTAGACTGTTGGTTAGACAAAACAAGACATTTGAAGACCTCAACAAGGACTCTGAGAAAATGTGACGAGTATTTTTCACTGTTTTCTGACATTTTATGGACAAACCTCTGACAAAAAATTGAGAAAATGGTCTGGTTGCAGCCCTACATTTACAATATATTTGTAGTTTAAATACTCGGCTGCCAGGCGTCTAACCAGAACTAAGATTCGTGACCACATCACACCTGTTTTAGCCTCCTTACACTGGCTCCCAGTATGTTTTAGTATTGATTTTAATATCTTTTTGATTACTTTTAAGGCTTTTCATGGCCTTGCTCCTTGCCATAGTTCGATCTTTTAGCCCCATATATTGTATGTAGCTGAAGATCCTTGGATAGAGGTCTTTTGTCTGTTCCACTGTCCTGGTGTAAAACTCGAGGAAACAGAGCCTTTATGTTCAGGGCCTTCAGGCTCTGGAACGACTTGGAAACAAGGCTGAGGCTGAGTCAGAAACATATTTTAAATCTCCTCTTAAAGTGTACTGTTTAACCTAATTTTTTTTAATCTCATATTACTGGAATTTGTTTCTATTTTATTCTGGGCCAGGTAATGGATTTTGTTACCAATACGTTTCCCATTACCTTTTATTATTTTAGATTTTTAATATGTTACTATGTGTTAAGCACTTTGTAACCTGGGTTTTATAAGGAGTGTGTAAATAATAATTTTTATAGTTGTTATTAATATAGATTTTGTATCTGTTTTTACCGATACTTAAGTGCAAATCGAATTACTCTCAAACTACCAACGTAGCAGCTCCAATCAAGTATTGGTATTTTTACTACACAAACCATCTTTTTCTGACACTGGGGAGTCATAGGAAAGGGAGATATAACAAAAATGAGTTCAACAAGGGAGCAATCATGTTGTCCAGATAGCTAGCCAGCCTCTCTATCAGTCTGTTATTCTTATGGGACCTTTAAGAATATCTTGCACATTACCACATAGCGGTGCATCTTGGGGGATTTCAGTGTACCGTACGGCAGCGTTATTGTGTTGATGTATCACTTACTGAATCCCCCTCAACGGAGCAATATTAAAGGCAAGGCTGTTTTGTTTTGACTGCTTTGCTCTACCTTTCCTCATAGGGAGACGAACCAAAATGACTGAAAAAGGCACTTTCAGAAATTCAATACTGATGCAGAGGGAACTGTGTGTACATTTGTATTACTTTGTATTGACCAAAAAAGGTGGCAAAGGTTGCAGAAATACCTCAAAAGGAAGTAGAACATGGACTGGGGAATACTTAGGATTAGGTTTTTGTTATGATAAAGGTTAGTATTTGTATATTTGTGTTTTCCAGGTGTGTGTGTGAAGCTGCCGTGGTTGGACAGCGAGGGAGATACTCGAGGAAACATGAGGAAGAGCAGGAGTGTTCTCACGGTGTCTCCCAACAATGTAAGTCATCATGTCATCCCCAATATACTCTCATCAGTTACACAATAGGCTGTGTATATGAGGTCAATCAGACGCATTTTGATGACACATGTCACTGGTGATGAGTTTGATTGTACCTGACTGAGGAAGAGCCCTTATTAGCGCTCAGGGTAGAGAGCTAGCTAAACACATTCTCACGAATCCATCACAAAATGTTCTTCAATTCAGTAATGGAGACAGAAAAAGAGACATAGACACTGAGTAGCAGACAGAAAACCCCTGACTGAGAGAGACAGAGACAGGTTTATTTTGGAACAGTGTGGCTCATGAACAATTAGGAGGGATTCAAGAGTTTTCAACTGACAAAAGCAATACACTTCATGTTGTTTCTAGTTTAAGTTGCGACTGTGTGGCAGGACAGAGGAAATTGCAGAGATGTGCACATACATACAGAGGATACTTTCTTCTTGATGCTCTCAATCTTTCCTCTCTTTGTTAGTCTCCCTGTGTTTTGAGCTCTTCTCTGTGCTTTGGCTGACTCTCTCCTCCTCCTATCGTGTCGCTCTTGAACAAAGTTTCTCTTTTGTTTGCTCTGTAGCTCCCATCTTGTGCTCCGCTCTCCTCTTGTTTCTGTCTCTCTCCTCCCTTCATTCTGACTCACAGGTCTTATACAGGTCATGTGATGTTTGGTACTGGTGTTTGCACATGGTGTGTGTAGCCTTTTGCACCTCAACACAAAGCATGCACCCATGTCTTCATTTGATCTAATACTGGTCCCTGCGACCAACTTAAATGTATGCAGCGTGTGGACAGCTAACTGTTATATTCATGTGTCTAATTTGCATAGCTAAATATGTTTTGTGAAAACATAGTGCTTCGTGTCATCACAACAATGTTCTTACTAAACATATATGAAAAGAAATATTAGTACTGATTGGGTCACAATCTACCAAATAAATCTGAACTTGCCATTTCTTTTCCCTACAGTGTCTTCTTTGGGTGTTAAAGGGGAACTCTACCAATTTAACACATCAAAGTGTGTTTACAGGTCTTGATGAGTACTACTGCATGTGCGAAAATAGTTGTGTAAAGCCACTTGTGGCTCCAGAGGGAGTGGCGTGAAATCTGATGAATTGCCTCGGGTGATGTCACTTGAGTCAGTGTCAGTTGGGGTTGAAGTTTGAAAATGAAAAAAATCTAGAGGTGTGGAGTTGGACAGAGGTGAGCTTACGGCTCAAGGTTACATTAGCCGCAGCTAGCTTAACAGACCCGAATCTCTGACCGAACTGTTGTTGGTTGAGTTGCATTGTAGGTAATGTAGGTGCCAAGTTTTGACAAGGAAGACGAATGTGTGGAATAGAAAAGACAATATCTCTGGCTCTGCTGCATCAATTTTTATATTTTTTCTGAACTGTCCATTGTGAGTCCGACAACGTTATAGGAGTGCAATGCTAATTTTGTGAAGTACTATTTTAAGGTATTCATGGTTTAGTTTACACAACTAAAATCACTTGATTTAGGTGGGTCTCTGCAACTACAGTATAGTTACAGTATGTTAAGGCTACTAAATCACTCGGTAAAGTTAAGAGAGAGATTGTGTTCATGGTTGAACATTGAAAAAGTCAGTCGTGACTTGATGTATAAGAATAATACACAAAGACTCAAGGCTCCGGTGTCAAAGTTGAGTGCTTTTAACAGCCATCTACCTCCCTGAACTCCACAACATTACCAACACACTCTGTGCACGCACACATCTCTATCTCCATCGGAACCAAATGTAAATTGCTTTTGCAAATCAATTTGCATTAATTTGTAGGAGACAGGGTTGGGACAGCTAATGTGTGTATGGCACCTGTACATTTATACTGCATGGACAGAAACATGCAGGTGCACTTCACAGTGGCTGTGGGTGTTTGGTACCATTGCTCAAATAGTCCATAGCTGAAGGTGTGGGTGTGCATTAATCAGTCTCTCTCCGTCTCTCTCTTTCTCACCCCATGTAAGTTTGAACATTGTGTACCTTTTTCTTTATTTGCAGAAGTTCTTTCTCTCACCTAATTACCTTAGCCCTTTTTCCACTCCATGTCTTTTTCACTTTCTTCTTATTCTCTCTACCCTCTAACCTTGACTTTTGGCTCTTTCCTTGAGGATGTGCTGTTGTTAAGCTTTCAGCAGAGTGACCCCAAAGGGTGTTTTTCAACTGCTGTTCCTACAGCAGCTCCCAGACCCTTAAGGAGTTAAGTTGATAGCACACTCCTCAAATCAACACATCTTGCCACAGCTTTGGGTGCCTGAGGCGCTGACCACACCTGAGCCGGTCGACCCCATCAATGTAGTTGTCAGC
Source organism: Oplegnathus fasciatus (assembly GCA_003416845.1). NCBI lineage: Eukaryota > Metazoa > Chordata > Actinopteri > Centrarchiformes > Oplegnathidae > Oplegnathus > Oplegnathus fasciatus. The sequence goes on along the minus strand of NTHP01000203.1, from coordinate 407,259 downwards.
CACACAGTGTGAGGAGGTGGGAGATTGGTTTATATATATATGTGAGACCCTGTGTGTGTAGGAATATCATAATAATACATAATGATAATGGTGGTAATGGTGTTTTATCAAATGGAGGAGGGATATGGGAATAAAAGAGAAATAAATCAAGTATCTGCTCTCTGCTCTGGCAAGGGCACATGCAGATTTTGGAGCTTAAAAGTAGTTTAGTGCAGGGGTGGTGTGTGGTGTTACCTGTCAGACGGTTCAGTAAGTTTGTGATGGCACACCTGATAGGACGCCTGGTATTGGGTTTCTGTAGTCACAGGGGAGACCTTTCACAGCAAGCATTGGCACTGGAATCCGGGCAAGCTGTTGTGTACTTGACATTGATTTCTTTCCAGCTCCAGGAGGCACTCTTCTGGATGTCATGCTGTACTTATACCTTCCTGTGGAGAGGGGTAAGAGAAAAGGGAAGTTCTACTTCCGGGACTAGTTGGGTGGTATTGAAGTTTCAACATTTAATGACACAGAGCGACACTGACGTGTGTGTGTTCCCGCTTTAGATTAATACCAGTATGTGTCTTTTAAAATACATAGAACCACTTTCCATGTTAACGTAGAGGAAGAGTTAAACATTTTGAGGAATACACTTATTGGCTTACTCTCTGAGAGATTGCTAAGATTGATGCCACTGTGTCTCTATGTTAAATACAGTGTTGGCTAGCTTAGCTTAGCATAAAGATTGATAGCAAGGGGAAGCAGCTAGCCTGGCACTGTCCAAAGTTCAAAGATTTGCCTACCAACACCTCTAAAGCCGACTAATTAACACGTATCAATTAACGCTAATAGTTGTTGGTCAAGAAATAGTTAAAACACATAACTCCTCCTAAGAGCACAAATTGTCTTTTTTCCCAATTTCTGTTACATACAATGTCATTGTTTTAAACACAATGGCATGAAAGTGAATTTATGATGACATATCTACAAACCACACAAAGTCATATGACTTTGAAGGTCCAGTAGGTGGTTCAACAAATGGTTAATAACTTTTAGGACGTGGGATTTACTTGTGTCAAGGCTCTTAACATACAGCGCTTGTCTGTATAGTTGCAGCAGATGAGCAAACCAAGAATCCCTGCGTTCTTTGTGATGGGCTTGTGTGTGTGTGTACAATAAAGCTTGTGTATTTACAGTGTATGTTTTGGTGAAAGCGTTAAGTGTTTCCTGAATCAGTGAGGTTAAGTGTGCTGAGGTGGGACATTGTTATTGTATTCCAGCTCTAACAGAAGGGATTTGGTTCAGCTGGTGATGCTTAGCTGGGATTAGATTGGATTGCAGATATGTCAGTGAGTGTTTGTGTTAATGATTTGGCCCATCATGAAGCTGATGTTTGGATTGGATTAGTTTGGTGTGTTGTAGGCTATTTGGGTACGGTGAGGGTGTATGTACAGGTGATTAGGATTCAGTATGCACAAGGATTGGATCTCTATACATCCATATGAGTGTGTCTGACTCCGGTCTGTCTTGTGGTGTGTGTGCGTGGGTTATTGGACTGGGGTGTGCTGAGGGGTGGACAGATTCGATAATGTCTCTGCGCCCCACAGACCTAATGACCTCATTCCCATGCAGATCACAGCTCTGATCTGATCAGCTCTGACTCTCCATCTCTGTACATATGTGTGTGTGTGTGTGGATGTGCTCCAGTGGTCGTCTGTGCGAGAGCTTGCCACCATTGGTATGTGACTCTGCATATTTACTCAAGTGTGCTTATCTCCACAGGCGCATACACAATTACAGGTGCTTTCAGCATTCGGTCAACCTTTCACTCATTCAATTAAAATCTGTTTCGCAGGGACGCGTATTTGTGCATACATTACTTTCATCAAGTCCTTCCACACCCTGTAAAATATCCATCTAAGGTTATAGCTTTAATTTAACCTTTAAACCTCACTGGGTCCTCATCATGTCATGTCAGTAATTCAGTTAATATTTTTACATTGGAATTCAAAGGGTTTTGCTAAACCAGGATGTGTGCAAGTCCTTAAAATGTAATATATTATTTAAATGTATTGACCTTGAAAAGCATGAAAATATTGTAATTACTGTAATTACACTGACCAAATACACTTGTTAAAGGTGTTATCACCATTATCCAGTAATTAGTTTAGCAAAATATGCAAATAACAGACTCGCATAGCTATTATTACAAAGCTAAATATGAAATTATATAAAAATGAGAAATTCTTGTTATACAGCGCTGTGGTAAATGGTACTTTTGTTAGTAAACCAACCACAACCTATGTTTGTATTTACCTGACAAGGAGCTCTTCTGACTGTGCAAATTAAGACTGTGTGTCAGAATCAAAGGTGGCTGTAGCCTCACGTACAACTCTCATATCTGTGCGTTAAGTACAGTCAAGAGATGATTAGCCTAGCTGATTAGCCTAGCTTAGTATAAAGACTAGAAGCAGGGGGAAACAGTTAGTCTAGCTCAGTCTTCAGTTCAAAAATACACTCTCTAAATCTAAAGCTCAGTAATTACCATATTGTTTAATCACAAAGAGAAATCTAAAAATGTGTGGTTTTAGGGGGACTTATGTGCTTTAACAATTTATTTTGATGAACAACCATTTATCCGTCCACCTGTACCAGTACATGCGCTGGTTGCCTGGCAACCCCATTGTGAAGACAAGACTTCAAGAAGTCAAAGCGCCTGGCTGTTGTTCGCCAAGACAGAGTTTACAGTAATTTGGAGTGAACCAGGCTAGCTCTTTCCCTCTGCTTCTAGTGTCTATGCTAAGCTAAGCTAGGCTAAGCGCCTAAGAGCTTCAGCGTCATATGTAACGTACAGACATGAGCGTTATCGATCTAATAATCTAACTTCCGGAGCGAATAAGTCTATTTCCATAACGTCAAACTGTTTCTTTAAACCTAGTAGTTTTTTGCCTAACCTTAACCTAACCCAAACCTTAACGATAGAAGTGTCAGATAAGAAAACAAGAACAGAGCTTATGGTGTTGTTTTTTTTGGAGGACTTGTTTTTATCAGTTGTCTCCTCTCGTTATTTTATGTATTATTTTTTCTCCCTTCTGACTCTTAATCTCTCTTGCTGCCTCTCCCTGTCAGTTTGTCTCACTTCTCTGTCATTCTACCACTCCCTCTCTCTCTCTCTCTCTGGCAGTTGAGCTTGTATTTACAGGGAGCGCAGGTCAAACTGAACAGCTGTTCATTCTCCAATTAGAGAGCTTGGAAGCTGAGGGTTGAATCTTAGCCAGCAAAAGCAACAGTTCAATACTTTCTCCCTCCCTTCTTCCCATCCTCGCTGCACAGTCCTGTTCTCTGTCACTCTTTTCTCTCTTTAATGACATCTACCTCACCTCATTCTATTTTGGTTTTTGCAAACACTGTAATCTTCCTCCGCCCTCTCTATCTCTCCTTTGTGTCTGGTCAGGAGGAGTGATGCTGGTTACCACAGTAACAACAACTCTTCCCTCCTGTGGCACCTTGGGATTGCACGAACTGTGACCTCTTGCACTTCGTCTGTCAGTCTATCGCCTGGCACTGTTTTGAATTCACGCCTTGTCATTCTCTGATTGTCCTCCTGATATGTAGTCAGTGTGGTGCTTTAGGCTCCCTGCAATCGAAAAATAATATATTATATTTCATATAGTTTGTTACATTCTTTAAAGTAACAATCTCGAAGACCTCCCTTTGGTTCTCTTTGGCGGCACCTATGGTGATAAGCAGTAATTGCAGGTAATTGAACGAAATGGTCCCGTTTGTTGTTTTCAAACCTAATGACTAACAAACAGGCAATCTGAAATTCCACTTAGGGACCACCCCAAAACAGTGGTCTGCTATTTAGGCAGAGTGGATTATATATTTATAAACTTTAGCGGTACCTACCAGTCCAAGAGAAAGAGAGCCACATCTGTATCCCCCCTCAGTCCATTTTCTTCTTTCAATGCTCTCCACCTTGGCAAGGCAACGCCGCTGCTAACTCTGGTTTTTCCTTGCTAATGGTTGCTTTGCTTTTTTGACTGTTTGCCTTCATCTGAACGTCGAATTTGTTTCTTTTTCTTTGGATTTGCACTTGTTTTCGAAGTTTAATCTTCGGTAGTCATCGTTCTCTTCTTTGTGTGTTCGGCCAGCGCTAGCAGAGACCGGAAAAAACAGTAGCCTACGCCGCTTCACACACAAGTGAGTCAAAGAGCGAGTCTGTTGCGTTAGCTCCGCCTACCCTCTCTGGCAGACCAACGACTACTGGGTGATGGAAACACGTCACTAACTATCCGCCGCTTGTGATTTTTTCCCAGGAATGTCTCCACAGACACGCAGTTCATAATACTGCAAATGCAAAGGCTTTCATCAGCGGACCAAAGGCTCAGTCATAACAGACATTTATTAAAAAGAAAAGCTTCGAGATTGTTACTTAAATGCAAGAGGTGGTGGGGATGCTGCCTTTTATTGCCTTACCTTCCCTCTGAAATTTTGTGTGTTATCAACAATGAAAATGTTTTCAAAAATGCATGCTAAACCTGGTTGTGAAAGTGAGAGGGATGCTTGCATCTCATATGAATCACAATTTTCTACACCAGCTCAACACCGGGTTATATGTGGATTTCAGTGGCGAAGATATGCAAGAAGGAGAAATGGATGTCTACTTAATGAATGTCTAGATTAGGCTAGAGATTACTGATAAATAAAACTTTTGTATTTACCTAGAGTTAACTCTTAATTGTGAGGCTCAACGCTCAGACACATAGAAACATTGATGGAATAAAAAGGCAAGATGCCTCTTTTGAGGGGGGCAGGGAATGATTCTTAGAAACAAAAAACATGAACAGAGGAACAGCATGGATTCAGTCTGGATCTCAATCTGCTCCTCGTCCTTTGTTACATGTCAGCTGCCTTCCCTGTCTCTCCAATAAACTGTTGGTGCATGCACGCTAAATAAATGAAGCTGAAATCTCTCGAAAATAGCCGTCAGCGAATTACACTGAACGTGTTTTTGTGCTCAACCCTCCGACAAGCTAAATTTATTACACGCCACACGTTGCTGTAGAGAGGGAAAGTAGGCAATTTATTTTATCTCTTGTCTGAGACATGAGGATCGGGCTATTTCACGGCGATAAAGAAAAGATGATGATAAAAGAAAGAAAGGAGAGATAATAATTCACCAAACAGTTTTATTAATATCCTGTTCCTCTGTCAACCTCAGGGGAATATTTCATCACTTTTAGCAGCCTATAAATTGAACCGAATGGAGTTATTAGTCCTGAAATGGCCTTTTATTCAAAGGCGACAACCCTATCTCTGTTGTTGCATGAAAACCTTGTAAAGCGTTTCTTGAATCCAAAGTTTTATTACATTGTTTAATTATTTCTCTTTTAAATCTGCTGATTCATTTTGAAAACTTTGACTTTGTTAAAGCCATTAACTATCTATCGCAAAAAGGGACACTAACCAATCTGAAAATTTGATTCGAATGTGACAACAGTGCTTGTGATTTGTTCTTCCCAATGCATCCATCTTATATACATCAGCATACAAACACACACTGACACTGAGAGCACAAATACATATCAACCAACCATCATTTATTGTTTTATTCATCTATTCTAGCAACCCTTTTAGCTGCAAGCCATGAATGTGCTCATATGTGACTCTGTGCTTGTTGTGGGCGTTTCTATTCATGTGTGTGTAGAAAGTGCACAGTATGCACTGCATACGATGCATGTTTGCATGTGCACACTGCTGGAAACTACGCTCGGCTGTTGATGAATATGTCTTATTTCATACAATACTAATCAGTCTCTTTCAGTTGCTCTCCCAGTGCTCCCCTCCCTCCCTCCTTCTCTCCAGCTATCCCCCTCCCTTCCTCACTTTCTCTCTGCTTTACTCGCCCTTCTCTGCAAGTCCTCCCTCTCATTGCCCTGCCCCAGCTGTTCTCTCCTCTCTTGCTGTTATCCTCTCACTTACTTTCCTGTCTGTCAGACCTTTTTCCCCTCCCGCTCCTTACCAACAGCCCTCTCTGTCCTCCCTCTCCCACTCTCTATACCTCCCCCTCTATAACTGATGGGAAGCAGGTGTTGTTTTCTCAGCTCATCTCTTCATTTCCTCCCTGTTGTTTTGTTGCCTTGGTGTCGAAATGATGAGAGTGCAGAGGGATTTAGGTGTTGGTGGGGGCCGGTGAGAAATGGGAATAGTGCCCTGGATGCCCTGAGAGGCATTATGCTAACAGAGAAAAATTTCAAATAATACAAATAGGTGTTTTAAGAAAGCAGTTATTTGAAGGGTAGATGGTCTATTTCAGCACAGAGGGAGTGAGAAATGTTAAATTAAGTAGTCTCCTAGTTGAGCACTTAACTTTCTCTAATCCCAACTTAATCATAAAAGTATTTCAAGCTTTTGTTCCTTCAAAAACTCACAAATAAACCAATAAATAATAAACTTAGACTGACATACGTAGCTTAATTTAGTCATTTGTCTTTGTCATTCACATACTACACCTGTACACTTTTTTCATCAGTTTTTTAAAAAGTACAAATGTTACCAACTGACAGATATGGCAAGTGAGTTCAGACAACGGTCATGGTCATTAGTTTAGCTAATTATAATTCAGTTATTAAACTGACATTTGCTTTTAAGTAGAGCCTTTACAAAACAAAAAAGCATAGAGAAGCATAGAAAACTTTCTGTGCGGCTCCTGACCGAAATTATTTGGAAAATTCGTATTTTATTAGATGGAATTGAAATGAATGAAAATCAGGAAACTACCCATTTCTTTCAGTACACTTACTGTATAAAGTTCCCGTGAAACATCAGAAAGAATCTGTGATAAAATATTTGGAGCTCAAGGTTAGCTTACTAGTTTTTTCCCAGGTCTTTTGACTGTATCCCACTGCCTTCTTCAGCGAATGGAACAAGGAGTCAACACCTGCTGTAGCACAAGCTAGAGCTAGACCGATCAATTGGCCAGGCTGATATATCAGCCAATGTTAGCTTAATGCAGATATATCGGTATCATGTATATGTCGACTGATAAGTAACAAGAAATAACAAATTAGGTTTGAGGTCATTTAGAAAGTGTCACTATTACATACTGTAGTTTGTCCACCAGAGAGCATTTACAAGTTGATTTTTTTCAGCTGTAAATGTCCCGATCAGAGTCAAGATTCTTACTTATGTTATGTTAAACTCTCAACTATTGATGTCAGTATCAGCCTAAAAAATCTGTATTGGTCGGGCTGTACCACAAACCATTCAACACCTTAAGAAATTGTATACCCCTGGGAAAGCAGGAAAGAAGCTATAAAGAAGGAAGTCCTCATACCAACTTAAAACTTATTTGTTTTTAAGGTTTGCATTTTAAAATTACCCATGTGAGCGTTTACTGTTTTAGTGCCCCATTTGTTGTGTTTTTTTCAAGTTAATGAAGGGTTATGGTTGGAGAAAAATCGTCTTCCTGGTAAAAGGAAACTGTTTATAGGAGACAGGACACAAATCCTAGTTTCCTATGTCCTCCCAAAGACCTTTTTGCTACGGTAAAAAGACATCATGCTCCTTGTTTTGTTTCTTCTTGTAAACATGGGCGACTTTAACCTGTGCTGTTTGTTTTTCTGTAGAGGACAGTCATAAATCACATGACAGCAAAAGGTCGCTAAGGTTGCTGTTTGAACAAATGAGCAATGCTGTCGTTTTCCGGGTGAGGACAGTTTCAGATGGCTGTGACAGATGCGTGTTGTACGGTCTGGCTATAAATGTAGTGTCGACAAGGCTGCAGAGGCACATTATTGTCTCTATATTAACCTCATCCAGCAGCTGAAGCCTCGTGACCTGGCTGCTGTGTGTTTTGGTGTGTGTGCATGAAGTGTTTTGGGCGGTGAATAGACATTGTTCTCATGTGTATGAGGTGTGTGTGTGAGACTAATGAGCATGTCACAGTCTCAGCACTTAGTGGTCCCAGGAAGACGAAAAGGCCGTCGGGGTAGTGCTGCTAATGGGCTAATGGACCTCCGCACCTGACCCATCCTGCTCCTGCCCCCCCCCCACACACACACACGCAGATACACACCCCTCACATGCACACACATCACAGCAGTTGAAGGTCATCTAAGGATAGCAGGTAGCGTACGTGGGAGGAATAAGTGAAGGCTTTGCAGCAGTTGTACCTCAGTTTTTACTGTGCAAAATGGTTTCACTGTCAGATTCCTGTGTCTCCTGTGTATCATTTAAGTACGATTTCTTTTTTGAAGAAGAAGGGTGAGAGTTTAGCCTGAAGTGTCTACAGGTGGACAAAATTGCGTAATTGATATTTCCCCCTCACTCTAAACTGCATGAATACTACTAATTCTGAAATACATATATTTGTTTGTGTATACATAATACCTACATTTACAAAAGAATGGCAGTTAGGTTTAATATATGATGCTTGTTTCAGTAAATCTTATTATGCATTAAGACGTAATGTGTTGCGAATTTTAGAGGCGATGCAATTGCATACAAAGTCTGAGACGCGATCAGATGCAAATTTTCCTTCGGCGGCAAATTAACAAGAAAGGCACGTACGCGCGAGTTGAAGGCATTTCAGCTTGAGTGGAAACTTTGCACTTTATGAATCTGCTTCATAAATGTACAGAAATGAGAGGAGAAAGGAAGAGACTGGAGGGAAATAACAAAGAACCGGACTTTCTGTTGAGTTCATACAGAAGTTGAGCCATCCCACAAACACACACAGATACCCAAGCAAATGGGTCGGTGTGTAAGTTGCTAGTTAGTTGCTAGTTGGCTTACAGCTAATGTCTGTACAGTTGGTACATTGGCTGTTTGGGCTGAATCAACGGGAATGGTCAGGCGAAAATTCACCTTGCTTTCTGTCTGAACACATTTGGAAGTTAGGTTACAGCTCATGATGCTACAGCGACTTCCTGTTTACAGACTTGATTGTTTTTGATTGGACCGCACTGCAGATGTTTCCTAGCAGCCAAATTAAAAAATCTTAGTTAGCCAAGACAGTCCTTAAAGCAGAAGTCGGTAGGATTGAGAAGAGAGTGGACTTTTGAATGAGCACAACTTCCAGGTCCCTCCCACCCTCTCTCCGCTGTGCTCCAGCTCGCCTCCAAAGCCCCTCCCCGCAGAGTCGCTCGGTCTAATTCTCTCTTTTTAGCTTGCTTTTCTTCATAGGTCTTCTTCTGTTTACTTGTCTTTGTCATGTAAGCTGTTGGCTGGCAAAGGAGGGATGGGCAGTTTTCTTAGTGCTTGGTTGTTTAGTGGTTGTTTGTCTGCAATTGCGTCCGCTCACTGAAAATAGGGCGCTTGATTGACTTAACGCATGCGTGGGGGAGGAGAGCTGCCCGCAGCGTGTGCAGGATCAGTGATTGACACTCTGTCAGATACTCCTCCTGCTCTGATTGGTTGTTTTGATTCTGGCGCGGTGGATTCTTGCAAATGGCCTTAGGGGCAGTAGGTGGAGCCAGAGGAGCCTGATTTTTTCACAGATTATCTGTCTCATACACTACTGTCAGGACATAGTGACAGTTTTAGCAAATATGACAAAAAAATATTTTTATACAGGTTACCTACTTCTGCTTTAACTTTTAATGGTGCAACTAAATTTCGGAAGGATTTCACACACAAACTTTGTAATGGATTTATGAATAGCAACCCAACCTGGTATAAGAGAAAAAGTAAGGAGTAAAGTAAATTAACACGCAAATGACTAAAGTTGTAGTCACATCTCTGCATATACCGACTGTATCCATGACTTTCTGGACCTTTCTCATCTTTGAAAATATGAAGTGATTTAGAAACCTGGTCACAGCTTCGTGTCTGATGAGTCAGACCAGTTGAATTGGTTACGACTTTCAATTCACACATTGTTCCGTCTCTTTCTTCCCTCAGTCGATCAAATGTTCCGCCACCTCTCAGTTTTGTGAAAGGAAGAGAGAAAAGGAGGACTACTTTATGTAAAGAAAAAGTGAAATGGCTCACATTTTAAAAAGTTGGACTTGTTCAACTTTTGTGCTGCCATGGTGTTCTTCAATGTAGCACCTTCTCCCTGGACAACATCATGGTTCATATGTTATAGAGCTCTGAAGTGTGGTGGCTTCTACAACGGCCATACATGAAGTACAATATATATCCAGAACAACTCACACTATCATGCGACTATGTTTTTGCAACTGATCAAGAAGTTGATTCATTAAAACCATCAAAAAGCAAATGAATCAATGACACTAACCTTGAAAATATGGAAACTGTTATCACTTCAGAGCCATTTGAATGACTTACAATGGCTCAGGTATTGGCAGGTATGCAGCATTGTGCTGTCTGTATTTCTCATGAATATGATTGCTACAGTATAAGGGCAGTATCTAGTCTGAGATATGATTGCCGCTGGGTATTGAGCTCCGGTGTATGTATGTGCTGTTGTTTCTGTCTCTCTCTGCTTGCCTTCTCTCATCTACCTCCTTCTTCCTTTCTTTATCCTCTCTGCTCTGCAGTGCAGTTCTTATCACTCCCATATCTCACTTTGTCCTTGCCTTTCCACCACGCTATCTCCCCTCTGAACTGTCATAGGGAAGTATTGTTGTCTCTTCCTCCTCACTCATGACTCTCCATCTCTCAAGGCAAATATCTCTTAACAGCAATCAGAAAGCAGTACTTTACTTTCTCTGTTTCTTTCTGTTTCTTGTTCTTTTTTTATACTTACAGAGGGCACTGCTGGGAAGCCTATTTTAACTTCATAAATCACTTTCATACTGCTTTGTATTTTATTACATAATACTTCTGCCTTTTGATGGTTGCCATGTATTTATATTCCTCTGAACAGCAGTTGCCAAGCTGATTTGACTCTCGGCTGTGTTTTCTCAAAATAAGATCTTCCTCACCTTCAAGACAAGAAATTAGTCAGAATGATGGATTATTTTAATTCCAGTATTACATTCATTATCGACTTTGAAATTTAGATGCGTCTTTTAAATACAAAGCAAGGAATGATTATTCACACGTCCACTATTTATCAAGCATATCAGAATAATCGTAGAAATCATACTTAAAGTTTAGAGCAAAGAAAATTAAAGGTATAAACTGCCAAGTAGAGCTGGGAAAATTCAAACCTATGCAAATCTGCATGTGGTATGCATTGAGTCAGTAGCTAAATCAAACTTTGGAGTTTAAGGGTTTGTCGAGTCTCTAATTAAGTGTTATCCAGGTTTAGGCCACAAGAGGGCACGACATGCCAATAGTTTTTACATTACATTACATTAATTTATTTAGCTGATGCTTTTATCCAAAGTGACTTTAAGCAAGCATAAGACAATAAGCAGAACTGCTTCATGTTGCTCCAAGTGCTACATTTAGAGACAAAGGCTTTATTTATTTATTTATTTATTTTACTGTAGTTTGTTTATTTAAGTTTGCGCAGGTACTGTATTGAGGAGGTACTGAGGAAGTAGGGCAGCTTAATGTAGGATTAGTTTTCATTTCCTATCATTATATACAGTTGTACAGTAGATGGTAACTTCTGAATAAAGGAGCATTTTAGAAAGTTTTTTCACTTGTGTGTTTTTAATTAGTATTTAAAGTTAAAGTTCTGACTCAATATACATAAATCCACAAACGCTGTCTACTCTGTATAATGAGATGAGCAAAAATGAAAAATGTATGAAGATGATTAAAGCATTTACAGCAATATGCAAAACAAGCCTCCTAATTAACACCAAAGACGCAAAAAGCTGCATGGCCAAACACTGCATTCGCAGTATTTGCAGGCTGCCATGATTGATTGATCGATTGATTAACTTTATTATCCCAGACGGAAATTGGTTTGCAGTGTGGGCACAAAATTAAACATACACAATGAAAACGTACACAGTAAAAACAGTCAAAGACATAGTCCACACATGGCAGACACCCAATTCCAGTGTCATAGCACACAGGCAGAAGAAAACCAGTACAGCAAGAGACAGTACACAGTACTACACAGCACTAATCTACAGCGCTTATACAAGTACAATAATTTGAGACGGGAAACTAAACTGATGAGACGAGCAATGAGCATAATGGTTTCTGGTACCTGACTGAATTTGCTGAATAGCAGCACTCACCGAATAACAACCGCTAAATCCAGAAACACGGAGGGGCTGTCACACTGTAAAATACAATAAGTTAAGTCTTTATTCAGTACAACTGAAAAACATCTGCATTAACATTCTTCAAGCATAAATCGTTATCTGCAATGAATGGCTGGAGGCAAACATTGAGTATGCTGAGTCCCCAAATGCATCTGCTGCATCTGGTACCACCAACATATCCAGCATCCTCGTTGGCCATTAGCACTGATTAAACAGTCGGAATTAGTTGTGTTCTGGGAAGCTCCAAGGGGATAAATAAGTCACCGCCCATGCTACTAAAAGCAAGCCACACTTTGTCACAGTAACTCATACTGTGTAAAGTAAGAATGAATTGAGGTCATAATGCTTCCTTCACGATCGCTGGCATTGTATAGTTTGTTTGGTAATGCACAGAAGCCGTGAGTAGGCGGGGGGAGACGAATAGCCAAGGAGAGCTGCTGTGGGACCAAGAGTGGGAGGCTGTGTTTACTGGAAGGAGAATGTACTACTCGAGACCCAGTAGGTATCGAGCTCAAAAAAAGAATCAGTACAAATAATTTGGTCGTTTATTTTTTTCTCTGCGCTACTGCCAACTCTGACTAGACTTGTACAGTACAGGACCAAGACTAGAAACGCTCTGGGCTCCGGACATGAGAGTTATTTACTGTATGAAGCTTCCTACACTATCAACAAGGAGTGGAGGTTCTTTATTTGAGCGAGAATGACATCACTGTAGGCAGGCGGCTGGGGCCTTTCTGCGTGGGGTTTGCATGTTCTCCCTGTGCCGGCGTTGGTTTCCTCAAGGTGCTCCTGTTTCCTCCCACAGTCCAAAGACATGCAAGTTAGGTTAATTGGCGACCCTTAATTGCCTGTAGGTGTGAACGTGAGTGTTAATGGTTGTCTCTCTCAATGTCACATCCCTGTGATTGATTGACTGGCGGCCTGTTTAGAGTGTACCCCGCCTCTTGCCCAGTGTCAGCTGGGATTGGCTCTAGCCCCCCTGAACAACCGCTATAATTTGGCATTACCATGACACTGGCTAGAATGTGCTACTTGTTACAGGTGCAGGTGAATTCTGTGCATGCTTCTTTGTGTTGCTGAGCACATGACGAGGTGCTGCCAGGTGTCTTTTGAGCTGCAGCTATTTTAGCTTCCAACTCCACCTGCATCAAACCTGAGCTTCCCAAAAATAAAAAAACAAGCACAGCCTATATTTGATGGAGAGGTTATGGGTGGTTTGGAGAAGATGGAATTTACCAGATTGAGAGTAAAAGCTAAGGAGAGGACTTCAACTCCTTCTTGAGAGTGTATAGAGGTGGAATTCTTAGTCCTTGTCAAAGTGAGAATGATTACTAGAAGTGTCTCTGAAATGCTCAATAAATACAGCCCAGGTTTTCAGAACTGTAAACCGCTCATGAGACGAGAGACAGTCAAGATTTATCATGCCCTTCAGATCGACATGTAAATTAGACTGCGTAGCTGAGGAATGAACACGGTTATTTATGCCCTGCAATCAGTTTGCTACAGACAGCGCACGCTAACAAGACAAATTAAGCCACTAAATGAGGCGGAAGGAAAGAGCGGAGGCTTGGGAGGAGGGATGAGTGAAGAGACGATGAAAGAAAAAGAAAAATCCTAGAACCATGTGGGATTCATGCTATTATACTGTGTGATAAACAGCTCAGTGATTTTTTAGCAGATCTTGTTTTAACATTTATTGAAGTCATCGTAATATTGAAACTCTAGCGTCATTCATCCCTGTCGGCGGTCAAAGGTTTAATTAGTGAAGTTTTCTTGTCATTTTTTAAAGACATTTTTAAGTAACTCAACTTTAGGATGCAAATTTGGGTTACACTTACACTCCTGTATGAGGTGATCTGAGATAATAGGTTGGGGAAAGTGAGAAGAAGTGTCATGCTTATTGATATCTATTTTGTAATAGATCACCAGAGAGTCAGGTGAAGTGCTTTACCATACCTAACTCCATCTTTAGTCAGAAACGAGCCTGTGGCGCCCCTTAGTGGGCAAACAGTTGATAAGCTGGAGAAAAAAGCTGGCTTAGGTAATTAAACACAAGCTTTACTTCATCTCTATACTCTCATTTTCCACTTCTCTTTCTCGTTGTGACTCTAAATGAATATTAAAATTGAGTTCTTTAGTTTCATGCACTTTCTCCTACCTTTTCTTTCCCTTCTCAGGACAGCAAAGAGCCTCCAGATTGCTGCCTCAGTGAGTCTTTCACGTCCCCGTCCTGCACACTGGGTGTTGACCTGCGCCGCGGCCGACGGCGTTTCTCGGGCAACCTGCAGCTACCCCCGTTGTCATGGCGTCAGGGGGAGAGGTCGCGGACACCTGACGAAGAAATCATGGCCAGGCCAACGTCCTTGCCCTTTGGAGCCCCTCCCAGGATAGACATCACCCCGGTTGATCCTGAATGGTGAGTGGACGGTAAAATAGAAGGCAAAGAAGGAAACAGAACACAAACTTGCTCAGTGGCCGTAGAACAAGCCCGTTGTTAATGACACAATGTAAAACCACCTGGATACAGCAAACAAACATTACATTGCTTTTCTTAGTTAGTGAGAAGTTGACACTGTGGAGATGAGTTGTTTTACCCCACAGCAGTGATACACTATTCAGTACACAGGCCTCTCTGCTGAAACATTAAGTGTATATACAGTTCACATGCACAAGGGTCTGTAGAGTAGGAGCAGACATACCTGCATACTGTATGTGCTTAGTATCAGTGTAACTGGATGGGGATATGCTTTAGCTCATGTGGATATTGTGTTTCTTGCGTACATCAGATCACAGCACATAGTGATGATCGAAGGTCAGTTTTTGTCTCAGTTTCCTGCAGTGTTTTGTAGTGGGAGATGGGCCACCTCACCTAAAACAAAGACCACCTCAGCTAATGTTATAAACAATTAATATGCTTTTATGAAATGAAACATTAACCTTCAGGGAAACAGAGCATAATTGCCGTATATAGCCTGACGGATGCTGGATTTGGGAGCTTAAAAAAGACAATAAAAGATAGACTGATAGTAATTCTTTGAGACATAAACACATAACATAAACAAATAATCTTGATATAGATCTCTTAGATTTGTTTTTTTAAAGAACTGTGACCAAGAAACATACAGAACGGGACATTTTACAGTTGAAAAATCAACTTGTCACTGCTCTCTGGTGGACAAACTCTGTATTGTGACACTGTTTTGAAATGACCTCCAACCTACTTTGGCATTTCTCTACTAAACTTTCTAGTTACATATCGGCCACACTCATATATCTGCAATAAGCTACAAGCTATAAGGTCGACAGTAGCTCTATTAATAAGTCACACAGCAAATGCCATACAGTATTTAACGAATGTGGCTATTTATTAGGCCGTCATCTACCAAGTAAATTGATCATGGAACAACAATACCCATCTCCCAAAGCATTTTTAAAAATATTATAAAGTACTAATACTAATACCTCTTGGTACCTGGAGGAAATGAGGTCAAAGATGGGCTGGTTTTTAAAATAGACTGCAAAACAAACATAGCTCAAGAAGGAGGCTGTAGGGCTTGGTTTTCCTCCTGAATCAGCAGACAGGTGTCAGCAGGTAAGAAGGGGTGCACCCGCTGTGGTCATGGAAGCACAAATTCAGGCGTGAGAGGAATTCAGGGAGCCCATTTAGAAAAGTTACAGTTGGCCTCAAAGAGGTTCTGGCAGACTGTCAGACAACTCAGAAAGGGGAGGGAGGGCCTGGCCCATATCGGTCTCAGCAGGGGAGGAGAACTGCTGACTTTGACTGGGGATAGAGTCGGGTGGTGAAAGGAGGTTACACCCTTTGAGAAATAGACTGAAGACTGAGGAAGTCAAAAAGCTCCACAGTGACAAAGCATGCTGAAGGCGCTCGATATTGTTGTGTTGTTTTGGTTGATGCACATTTTTAACGTTGCAAAGAGGTCAGGGACGGCGCTTATAAACTGGCATTATCAACCTGCAAAGTGCTGTGAAAGACATTAAAATAAATAAAGTTCTTTTCATACCTCTAAAGCTAGTTGAGAGGGAACTCAAAGGTTAATTAAATGGAGTTTGAACAGATAATCATTGGAGACAAAGTTATGTTATAGCAAACTGCGGGTTTACCCCAGTCACACTGAGCAAAGACTGGGCTTCAGAGGTCTTGTTAGAATACCTCTCTGCATCAGTGACTGACCTGTCATGTTGCATTCAGCCTGTTGAAGATGACACTGCCTTGTTTCATTATTTATGCACCATGCCTTCAGACACAGTTGTACACACACACACACACGCACAGCAACAGGTACAATGTGCAGTTTCAGATAACACATACACAAACACAAACAGCAAGTGGCCAGTTCTTGGCGGGCAGCCAGTTGTCCAGTCGTGTCAAATTCAGATACGCTTTTACTTAACTAGCTAATCAGTCCTGATTGGCCCTGTACTCGAGTATGGTGTGTGTGTGTGTGTGTGTGTGTGT
>NTHP01000203.1:375870-389264 GCA_003416845.1 Oplegnathus fasciatus | reverse complement strand
CTGTGTGCTTTTCCCTCCTGGCCCTCCTCTCTTTTAAAAAGCTATCACACTATGCCTCCTTCAGGCATCACTGCTGCTAAACGTCAGGGTCAGCAGAACCTTCCTGAAGGTCCTCAAGTCTGATGACTCCCTTCCCTAGTGAAGCCTCCAGCTGGTAGATGTGTAGTGTGTGTGTGTGTGTGTGTGTGTGTGTGTGTGTGTATATTATATGCGTGTCTATATCTGTCTGTAACACCATTTAAGTACCAGTCATCAGCAAATCTCATTATCTCCTCTCAATCCCCTCTTTTTCTGCTTGAACTTATTTAAGTGCTTTCATCAATGTTTGGAAGGAGGAGGAGGAGGGAGCATGAAGTTATTTTGGGATTCAATTATTTTTCTGCTGATGTACACAACTGTTTCAGAGCGCAGAGTGCCTCATGGATTGATTGTTGAAATTGTGTGTGGTTGGGTGTGCTTGTGCCACAGCCTGAGAAAGCCAGTGTTGGCTGTAAATGAGTATCAGTGACTGAAAGTTAGTGAAAATACTGTATATATGTGTGCTTATCAAAGTGTATCTTGTGCATGTATAAGACAGAGACAATGAAAATTAGAACAGAGCTGAGTCAAAGCCGGTACATGCACTAGTAATCAGACCTTAACCTGATGGAGCTTTAACAATAGTCATGAACAATTCATCTAGATTGCCCTAATCAGATGAAGCGAGGTAATCACAATCAATACAAAGAAACATGTCTGTTAGTTTCTTTAATCATATCAGGGTTGTGACTTGCCGCGCTGAGCTAAAAAAACTTGTATCAAATGCTTTGTGTTCTATCATACCACCTTGTATTAGTATTCTTCAGTTTATTTGTTAGGTAGAAGAGAAACAAAACAAAATACCTATTATGTTCATGACCGTCACAGCCCGGCGCTTAGACTGCGACAGAAATGGGAGACGCACGGGTATACTAAATAAGTAAGTAATTTATTTACAACAAAATAATGAAAGCTAAGCCAAATGAATAGATGGGAGGAAGCTGTAAAGTCAGTAGTGTAGGGTGTGACTGAGTGAAAATGTGCTGTAAAAACAAAGAAAAGGAACAAAAGCCACAAAGCAGAGGCATGTGGTGTGATGAGATCTGCCCCAAAGGACTGGCTGCTGCTCTGGCTTAAATACATGGGGCACACTGGGCCCAGGTGTGTCCCGTGCTACTGATTAAGCTCCCAATAGGTCTGCAGCCCTGGAGACTGCAAGCAAAAAAGCAGCAGGGTGAACCAAGCAGAGGGCCTGTCACAATGACACAGAGGAACTTCTTTAAACTTTCACAATAATATGCAGATTAAATTTAATACTTTATTACTCCCCAGTGTTCCAGCAGCTACTTAACACAAAACATACGTACATAAAACACAAAAAACAAATGAGGTAGGTGAGAAACAAGTTGAACTAAAAGGCCAAATTATATATAATAATGTAAGACTGTATAAAATAATGTTAACTCTAATATGTACTGAATTTACAGTGTACAATGACAGTAATATACTGTAATGTAGGAGATGTAGATAAGGGATAAGAGTTGTAGATAAGAGCAGACTACAGCAAAACTACAGCTAAAGGCACTCCACGATGGCCCAGTGATGTCTAATGGCTTATGGATGTGCTTTGTGTCAGGGAACAAGTAAAAACCTCGTGGTGCAGTCGGCTGGACACATAGAACACAAATTTAATTGAACTATGACACACGAAATTGTGAGGCTCTCCAGTGCCCAGCTGGTTAAAGAGAGGGGGTGGGATTGATCTCTCATTCGGGGAAATAATGTTTGTTTCCTGCACGGCGAAATAATCCCAGCAGCAGAGAAGGAGGGATGCTGATTGGCTGTAGTGAGTGCAGGACACTGACAGAAATGCCAAAAAAAACACAACAGAAGTTGATCGAGAGCCAGTGTCAGTATTTACACAAGAGAAAAGGGCAATATGATTTATTCTTCCTGTACCCAGCACCACCAATATTGTGTTGTGTAAGCCTATTAATAGAATTCATAAGATGTTCTAGCATTTTGTAATGTAATTTGACATTATACTGCCTTGTATGTTCAGTACATTGAATAAGTACAGTAAGTGTACAGATCTTCCCAGTACGCTTGTGCTTATAAGTATTTATCTATTTAAAGACCAAACCAGTGCTCTGTGTGATGTATAATGATATAATTTCCCACTATGAGTGAAATTAGCCATTTCCGATCCCTCTCCAAACTTGATTTGAAACTGTATTTGGATGTGTTCTTCACCCTGGGTCAGGACGACACCGGCCAGATTACGGCTCGTCTGCACTCCGTGTACTTTCTTTGTGCGGCGTGTTGTTGAGCACTGCCCTCTCTGCTGGTGTTCCAGACGGCTTTCGTGTGGGTGTGAGTAATCCACATAGCCAGTGAGCAGAAATGGGATCTTTTCATTTTAGCACGCACGGAGACTGAGGCGGACAAATTATGCACAAAGATTGTATTTGTCTTAATGTGAAGTTCCAGCTTTTCAGTTCCAACCATACAATGGGTATAAAAAGCATTGACTTGTTTTGCAAATTCCAGTATCAGCAGATTAATTAAATGTTTTGGACACAGATCGTCAGAAAAGGACTTTAATTTAAAAGCAAGCAAGAAATGATGTCAATAAATATGTGGAGGTTTGTGTAGCTTATTAGTAACTTCATCTGAGTACATTTTAAATGATCTAATCATCTTTTTTGTTGAATCAGTGGGGCTCTTGATGCAGCACCACTCCCAGTCTATGGGGAGGGGAAATGCTGCTCACCTCAACTTCAACAAATCACCAACAGTCAACATGCATCTAACATTTCCACATCATTTTGCATGATTATACAGCTTAGCTAGGGGAACATTGGATGGTCAAATACGAACCAGTTTTATGCTAAATCCCTGGAACGAGCAGTCGTGTCCTCCACAGTTTCATCAGCTTTGGGAGAGTTTTGGTTCAAAAATAATCTGTCGTATTTACCTCGGCTCCTCTCCTGGTTGTCAGTTTGTGTTGCGCGGCAATCCTCTCATGTGTGAGTGTGAATTAAACCTGAGAGTAGTTCAGTCTGTTAGCCTGTGAGTTTACAGGGATGTTTTTTAATGGGATAACTGTCATAATGCTACAGCACACTCAAAACATCCCAGGGAAAAGTCACTCCTCATTGTCTGTTCTCTAGGATTGTACACAGAAGAAATACTAACAAGGTCACCTTCAAATCATAATACCCTTTGTTCTGCTTTTTCTCCAGCTGTTTCAGATTTCTCCACAAAGCACCTGTATCCCCTTTATTATTCTCTGCTTTCTTTTTATTCATATTTTTCACTGTTTGTTTTCCATTTCCATAAGCTTTTATCCTTTGTTTATATTTGCATTGATTGCGTGGATATAATTCATAAGGATAAATAATTCACAGCCTCATTTCAACACCTTTCACCTGCTGCTGGTAATATAGCAGCTGCAGGTGAAAATGTGTATTGTAATAAACCAAGCACTTCAGTGTTTATTATGTTCTTTCTCTTTGTGTTTGAGTCTCTCTGTCACTGTTTTTACATGAACCTTTGTGAATCAGTACAGGTCTGTTAATTTGGGCCACAATGCAGTGTTGTTTTTCAATTATCTGAGAGTGTGAAAGCGGGAATAAGGAAAGGGAAAGGGTTTCATGTAAGCAGAGATGCTACATTAAGGCCTCTCATCTCAAGACCTAAACCCATCACACTCCCCATCACCTCTATCTGACCCACACACTCATGATAAACACAGAGAGACATGCAAGATCCCCTTCACTCCCAACACACACACGCACACACACACACACACACACACACACACACACACACACACAGGTCCTAAGGATGTTCTGGTTGCCCTGCTCAGGGTTTCACTGTGGGAGACCAAAGACTGAGGCAACATGAGGCAGGTTGAAGCGTCTTTCTTGTATGTTGTGACATTATGGAAAGTGACAGATGGGGCTTGGAGGGGCAGGCATGCTTATAAAATGTTTAACCCTATGCTTGTTCAGCAAGGTAGGGAAATAAGATCAGAAAATTGGCAGGACATTGGTGGATCAATTATATCATCTACTTCCTACAAGAACATTGATTCAAATTAGCACGTGGCATCCTACTATAAATGCAAGGAATCTCTGTCTTTCTGTCTGTCTGTCCTTCGATTATCTCGACAACTGTTCATCAGATTGACTTCACACTTGGCGAATTTATTGCGGAGGACCCAAGGAAGTGCAGTGTCGAGTGTGAAGTTGTTTGGATCAGTGGTTCTCGAGAAAGCGAGAAACATCGCCCTGCAGAGCTGGAGAGCCCCTGCAGTTCCAGACCCACTCACTCACTCAGTGACAGACTTTGGTGTTTGTAGGGCTGGGCCTCTGCGGTCCAGCCAGAAAGATCTCACTGTCAGTAAATGTGAGACAAATGCTCATCACAGTACCCCAGAACCCAATGAGACATCTATCTTCCAATTGCTTTAATGTTAAAAAGGTGCCAAAGGTGTGCATGCTAACACGCTAAACTAAGATGTGAACATGCTAAATATTATACCTGCTAAATCAGCATGTTAACATCTTAGTTTAGCGTGTTAGCATGCACACCTTTGGCACCTTTTTAACATTAATGCATGTTAGCATCCCAATATAAGCAAAGCACTGCTGTGCCTCACAGAGCCATTAGTGTGGCTGTAGACTCTTAGTCTTGTTTATGATACATGACTTAATGATTATTCAATAAGCCAATCCATTATATTACTTTTCTGATAATCAAATAATTGATTAATTCACTAATCATTTCAGTACTAAAGACCTTCATTTTTACGGGTGGCCCACAATGCAACATTTTTATCAGACTGCACTTCCACCGGTACTAATATTGAGGTCCACATGAACACAACACACCAGTGAATAGCTGCTAGAGCTCCTTTACTGTTGGCTGCAGGGCCTATTGTATATCTCAGTTATTCCTGTGCTGTGACAGTGTGCTTTCATTCAAGCCCTCAAGGATGTAAAAACTAGAGTTTAATGTGGAATGAAATGGCCCAGTCACTCTCTAATTCAATCTCTTTCAATCTTCCATCTCTTTTAAAAAGACTTGCTGACTTTCTGCCCTTTTCCTTTGTGCTTTGTCATTCATATTTTGTCATCTCCATTTTCAGTGCAGAAATCTCACTAATGTGAAAGAGCCAGCGATAATATTTTAAGATTTTGTGTATAGGTGTTTTGCGTTCATTCTTTAATGTTCTCTATCTTTAATAATAAGTCCTCAGCAGCAGCACTGGATTCAAGAAGAAACGGCAGGCAGATGGAGAAACTGAGAATTTGGTCTTTCTTCCTCAGTTCTATGAAGTGCTTTTTAGCCATGCTAGCAGCATCACTCTCGGGATAGCAATGTCAGTCGGTCCACCATTGTGGCTGAAATATGTCAACTATTAGGTGGATTGCCATATATTTTGTATAGACATTCATGGACCCCAGAGGATAAATCCCACTTACTTCGGTGAATTTTCCTGTAGTGCTAGGTGGACATCTTTAGCTTTTAGTGAAATGTCTTGACAGTTCTTTGATGGATTGCCATGAAAGTTGGTACAGATGTCCATGGTGCCCAGAGGGTGAATCCTAATGATGTTGGTGGTCTCCTGGCTTTTCCACTAGTGCTGCCAGCAAGTCAAAAGTTACTAGTACTTACTAGTACTTATCAACATCCACAAGAGGTCTAACAACATCACAATCCATCTAATTTGACACCAAATATGCACACAATAATTATACATAGTCACACAGCACAATACCTTAGCAGCCCACTGCCATAATACAAAAAGCACATCTAGCGACAGCTCAATTATATTATACTGTATGCATCAACAAACGTGATAAAGTCAGCAGCACAGAGCTGCCCACACACATTTACAACCTAACGTACTGCAAATATGCTTAACCATATAACCACTAAGCAGTAGTTTTTATCATATACATTAAAACACAGAATGAGCAAAACTATCTTTAAGCAGATACAATAGACCATAGTGGTCTGTTTACAGGTGTCTTAAAGATGCCGGTCTGGTACCCAGGATGAGGATGAATGATGGCCTCCTTTAATCCATCCTTCAACAAAGGGCAGAGTGTCCTATTTGTCCAGAGGAGGTCCGTTGAGGTCCGCGAAAAGCAAAGCAGAAAGACTTTTGGCTCAAAGCCGATTCCTGGCCTGTCTATCTGTGTTGTTGCATGTGAAAAATCCTCTTTCACATTCGGCAGA
This sequence comes from Oplegnathus fasciatus, assembly GCA_003416845.1. Lineage (NCBI taxonomy): Eukaryota > Metazoa > Chordata > Actinopteri > Centrarchiformes > Oplegnathidae > Oplegnathus > Oplegnathus fasciatus. Next base: position 382,994 of record NTHP01000203.1, on the reverse strand, counting down.
GGTGGGGAGAATGGTGTCTCTCACCATCAGAAGTCTTGTGTTTTTCTGTGGTTGTCTCCTTGTAGCTTGTATTCACCGATTGCTTCCCTTGACGAATGTCCCATTAGTTGTGCCAGATCTCCTATTTCCTTCTCTCCAAAGAGAATGAGGCTGTCTTTCTGTTTTGGCCAGAAAAGCTTGTCCAGAGGTTTCAAAAGAGCCACCAACTGCTGTCAGGTAATCGTTGAGTCAGGTTATCAATGACAGCCTGATAGAACTGTAACCTCTTTATCTTTCCTTCATTTAACTGGCCTGTGGCGATACCTCGCTTAACCTTGTCTGATGCCCCCCNNTCGCTCTCACAGCATCAATCGTCTGCTCGATGTGACAGCTTACATCAACAAGAGACGTGTCACGTTTCTGTAACTTAAGGGAAAGATTGCAAAGTTCACATAACACATCCTTCATGCATACCAAGTCACTGAGGAATCCTGATGAAGCAAGATGTTTTAGGAGGCCTCTGTATTTAGCCCTCTCCACATTTGAGTGTGATGATGCATCATTTGAAAATGACGAGCCAACACAATTGAAGCTGCTTGCTTCCATCTTGCAGTAAAGAACTGTCTGATTTTCAGAACCGTTGTATTCAGTTCTGCAGCTGTGTCCCTTAACTCTTTTGCATTTTTTGGTAGACCGGTGGTACAATGAATGTAATTTAGAGAGGAAAAATTCAAGATGATTGCATCCTCCCACTTCTTTCAAAGAATCATCCACTGCCAACTCCGAGTGATGAGGCAGGCAGTGTACTGACTGGACTTGAGGAAATTCCCGTAAGTCCATTCTCTCTCCCGGTCAGGACAGCTGCTCCATCCGCGGCAACGCTGATGAGATTTTTACGCAGAAAATCATCATTCATCCAAGCACCCCCGAAGGCTCTCTTTTACAGAATTACATATCGACTCAGCATCTGTTCCCCTGTCCAGTTCAACTATGTCAAGATAACACATCATCTCCATGGCTGTTGACTGCTCATCCTACATAAACAATCATGTATGCACGTCCATGTACGATACTTTCATCCAAAGTTATGCTAACATCATGTGATTTGACATTAGACACAAATGCTGCCTAAATTTCTTTGGCTATATGCTCTATGATTGCAGCACAGGAATGGTCGGATCTGTGTGCGGTGCCGACTGGCGCACCGTTCAGTTGATTAAGATTCATGAGTGCACTCATTTTTGTGTGCGGCAGCCTGTCCTTTGCAGTCGTATAAGCTGTTCTAAATGAGCTGATCGTTTCCTGCATCAGATTAGCACTAATTTCTACAATCTTGTTTGGGAGCGTTTCCTTTTTCATTTCTGCTATTTCAGTTGCCGTCTTATGAGGGATGCTGTCACGGTGCTTGTGCACTGCTACTCACTGTCCCTTTAATCCATTCCTCTGCCAAATGCACACCTTTCACCTTGTTTAGCAAGCAACAAAGTCTTTGCTTGTTTGCACACAAGGCAGGTGAGAAGATGTGCTTGAATTAGCCTCCGTTTTGACTTAGTTTCGTGAAAAGTGATTGAATCGTCTAGTTTCTCAGAAAACTGTTCACGCACTGCAAACGCCCAAATCGCACTTAACCTTAAAAAAGCAACTCCTGTGCAGTACAGTCGTGAGTTTGACTTTTATTTGTTTTCATTGTTAATTCTTATGTAGTTTATTGTATGATTGGAAATGATAAAACAACAACAACAACTTGAACTTTGGTTGCTTTCGAGGCAGCTTGGGTCTCTTTTCATAAGTTGAACACTGATCTACAGTATATGACCTGACAACCAGTTCACCTACCAGTATTGGATGCTACTGGGATGTGAAAAATACAAAAATAAAAGAGCTAGGGAATGCCGTGCATCATTGGCTGATTTTAAGCCGCTAACAAATGATACACACTCTGGCAGGCTGTGCTCTTATGACGCCTCATATTACTACAAGTGTTTTCTTCTTTATATACAAGCTTGGAAAGACTATTTTCAAAGGTTTTATTGGCAAGCATTTGGTGAGAAAGCGCTCCATGCTTCGATGGCTCAGAATCATCAGTGACTCACAACCAAAACAAATCAGTCCACAGAGCAGACGAGCAAGAGCTCACATTTCCAATACTCGTCACGCTGCCATTCTGCCTCTTCTGATGTTCCTTTTGGATTTTTCTCCCTCATCTTCTCTGTCTCTCTACCTTTAGGGCATTGCCCCTCTTTTTCTCTTCTCTTTTCATCAGTCAGAGTAGCCCTTTGTGTGTGTGGATGTGTATCTGGAATGACTGTATCTATCAATTCTTTCTTTCTCTCTACATACTGTGGCAATCTCATGGTTGGATTGCTTCCATTCAGACAGAATTATGGATGGGTAAAAGTGTGTGTGAGAGAGAGAGAGAAAATGTTAGATACACTGTGATGGAATATACTTTGTGCAGTAAGTTAATATGTGGTTGCCTTCTTACTACAGAAAGACTTTTATGTACAGGCATAAATGCAAGTGTTTATTTGAATCAGCTGACCTTTGAGCCGTGTGTATGTTTCTCCTCACTGATGCCCGTTAAGCTGTTTGCTTTCATCCCCATTCCAAATTGCCATTTTTTCTTGGCCTGCTCTCACCAGTCGCCTGCCTCACTAAAGGTCACAACATCATCAGCAACATTACCACAAATCCTGGCTAAACAAAAAATAAATAATAAATCTGACAACCTGTTACTGTGCCTGCCTGCTTGTCGTCACCACAGCCACCAGCCAATCCTCAACAGGGGGGGGCGTGGCTTGCACTCGCTGCGTGCCTGCTCTCAGCTCCTTGTGTATATTCTGAATGAAACAGCAAGTGAAGCATTTGCCTGCGTGCCGTGCTGTGCTGTGCTCTACTCAGCGCTCTGACTGTGCGAGTGAAGGGAAATCTGACTTAAGGCTCGGCGTAGTGGGAGTCACTCCGTGCCACACCAGGAGTGCCTTTAGGAGAGGTGGGGGTTGTTTGCAGAGAGAGGAGGTCAGTCAAGCAGTGGTTGATGGAGGGCAGAGCAAGACAGGAGGAGGCAGAGAGCAGTTTTCAGCCCTTCTGAATCTTTCATAAGGGAGATCCTCCAACATCAAGCTGCCTGGATGGACTGAGAGAAAGAGTTGGCACTGAGGTATGTGCATTTAGCAGGAACCAACAGTGACAGAGGGACACAGAGAAAAGGAAGGAGAGTGATAGAGCACTGGGGTGTGCACTTTACAGACAGCAAGACCAGGAGGGAGATGGGAGAGAAGCAGTGTTGAGAAGAGGAATTCTTCTCTCCTGGAAGTAGCTGTATGTGACCCTGCTGTGAGTAAAGCTGCTCTAAAGCACGGTACATGAGCCAAAGGAAAGAGAGAGGGAGAGGGCACGACTGCTGGCTGGCTAATCCCTAAACCCGTGAAGAACGGGGGAAAAGGGGGAAGGACAGAAAGCACAGAGGCAACACAAACAACAAAAAGGTATGTGTGAGCTGGCCTTTTCATGGGTGAATGTTTGTGTGTGAGGTAGCCTAAATCTTTCCGCTACAACATCTCAACCCAGTGTAAACTTCTCTGTGTCTGGATAAGGCAAGAGGAGGACAGAATCAGCTGTACATGACCAGCTGATGTGACTGAATTTGGACAGAAAGGGGTAGAATTTGAAAGAGGAAGGAAAGTCTGCCAGACAGGACTGAACCCAGCCTGCAGGGATGTCATCCAACGAGCTGAGTGTTGAGATGGACTCATGCATCCGGACATTCAAGGAGCACATGCACCTGGAGCTGGAGCCTCCCAAAATCCCAGGTGTGGTGGGTGGGAAACGGGGTGCCACATCCCCCAAACTGTCCCCCAGAAGCTCCCCGCGCCTCTTCCGCAAGCTGATGGTCAACAAGAGCATCCGACAGAGGCGGCGCTTCACTGTGGCCCACACCTGGTAAGGAGGGGTACCAGGGGAAAAACAGGGAGACATACAGAAAAGGGTGGTGGCGGTGGTGGTGGTGGGGGGGGATTGAGGGATGTGACAGAGGATTAGAGTAAGGATAGATAAGATGGAGGGGGGAAGGATGTGGATGTAAAGAGGAAACCAAAGAGACTTAATGGGGGTTGAATTGGTGGGGAATGGGGAGAGAGGGGGAGATTAAATGAGACAGCAAGTAAGTGTGGGTGGTTGGGGGATAAAAGCAAGAAGAGGAAGGAAAAGGGATGAGAGCTGAGAGATGGAGAGAGGACTCATGTAAGAAGAGAGGTAGAGGGGTTAAACAGACAGCCAACAAGGGGGAGAAAGAGGAGATAAAAAATATCTTGAAGAAGGTGAGACAATACAGGTACGGAAAATAATATAGATGGTGAAAAAAGCTTGATCCCTCCTAAAAAGAAAAGTGTTTTGTGACAAGAGTTTTGACACAATGAGTGGGGTCAAAAATGTATGATGGGGCTACTGTCTGGTGATTTGTCAGTGGGTTAGAGGATTACATAATGGAATCAAATCACATTCAGCAGACTCCCCTGTCCTCCATTTTGATGTTGTGTATCTCTGCCCTGTACCTAGGTGAAATCCGTGTGCGTGCGTGTGGTTCAGTCCTTGTTTTGGATGGCTGCAGTGATGTGGAGGGAGTGTTAGGTGCGTTATGCAACCTGGTGGTTCTTAACCTTTTTGGTTCACAACCCCAATGAACAAATGGATGTCTACATAACACAACACAAGCTCAACACAAAAAAGACAAATACATCACAGCATCACACCATGCGCCTTCTGGTTCCATTCACATTTTGTTGTGTCATTCTCTTGGTACATTCCCTAGAAGAAGCCCAGAAGCCGCGAGTCTGACTTTCTCAATTTCACAAGATCACAGGGTCAAGAAAATGATATATTCACATATTTACTTCATATAAACCTCTCACTCTTTTATCTTATTATTTGCATAATTTTGCACCCCATCCCCCACCCACTCCCTGAGTCTACCTCTTCATTTTGCAGCAGTTAGACACTATAGTAGATGTGAAGGGAGGGCTTGCTATGTTATGCAGTGTATGGATTAGAGGCGAGGAAAAGAGCTGCTGTGATTTGACTACAAAGGCTCAAGGTGACTCTTGTCCCTCAGAAAAACAGCAGTTACAGTGAATTTGTTCAAATTAGGCAGTGGCAGACGGAGGTGCTTTGTTTTCTTCATTTCATGAGGTTTGTGAAGGTGAAAACCATCGTCTTCAAACAAAGGAATTAGCATTCACCCATAAACGCATCCTACACATCTCTGAAATGGGTTACATGTATACAGATTTGTGATAACATGATAAAGCGGGCTTGTCACTGCTTGCATGGGGTGGGTTGAAAAAAATCAGTCTCTGTTGTGGGATAAGGAGGGAAAGGAAATAATTCCTGATATGAATCTGCTCCTGTATCTACATGATGTGTTGTTTGTATGATGGAAAACAGATAATATGTGCATTTGTGTTTTTTTACCCTGTGTCACGTTAGTGCAGTCATAACTGTGTGTGAGGATATGTATATATTTTTTGACACCACATCCATATGTGTCTTTTTGGATGCACATATTGCGTTTGTAAATGTAATGGATGTTTATATCCTCTTTTCTCCTTGTATGTCTGGCTCTCTCCGCCCTCCACAGCAGCAGTCAGAACGGGGACTCATGTCTGTTTATCTCTTCTCTCTCTCATTGTATAGCCTATTTCTGAGCAGAGAGAGAGATTTGTGGGGGTTGGGTGGGTACAGGGGGAAAATACAAGAAAAAAAAATGCCAAGGAAAATGGCTTCATTTAGAAGTCATTAAAGATGTCACTAGTGTCCTTTGCCTTGTTTGTCCACAGTGTATGGGCTTGATCTAGGGGCATGACAACACCCATTACAGCCATTAACCGCCAGTCCAGCCCATTAACAGCCTTATTCATGATAAAGTGTCCTTGAGCGAGACACTGAGGTCTATCTGCTCACTCACTGTAATGCTCTAAGAGTGACAGGTAAAAAGCTAAAAATGGAAATGGGGAAAAAAAGAACAGAACAGACGCAGCGAGAAAGAGCCCAAAGGGAAGCAGTCATCTCCAGAGGGGGAGCGTGGCAATCAGGACAGTGAGGAGAAAATAAAGGAGATAATGGCACTTGCCAACCAGTACCAGGTGATTTTAAACTTCAGGCTTGTTTTTTATCAGCATGCAGTACATGTTAGGTTATAGTGAAGTAATCGGCAGGATTACAAGATTAATCACTGCACTCTTTGCTTTAATCCATTTTATTAAATACACTGCGTACTGCCCCAAAATATCATTATCCCTTTTGCCTTAAAAAATCACCTTTCCTGGGAATCCTTCAGGGTATTACTGTCCACACACTCTGTCTGGCCTAATTGTCTCCCCACCTGTGCCAGACCTTAGGGAAGTTATAAAAAAGGATGATGAATTACTAATATGTGTTGGCCAGGCCTTTCTACTGTTGGACAAATGATAAAAAAACTTAATTATGTAATCATGTTTTCATATATTCTCCAAAATGTAGCACTGCATTAATTATCACTGATTATCATTAGATTTTTTTAAACAAATGAAGACAAAGAAAAAAACTGTTCTTAAACAACGTAAGTATATAATATAATCTTATAATCCTATTTACAGTTGCTATACCAGATATTAGTTGCTTTTCTAAATACATTACATAGTGGACATAGTGGATCATATAACAGCTAAAGATCCAGATATTTCAGGAGTTGGTAGAGACCAAAAACAGAGCTAAAAGAGAGTGAATATTGGACTTAAATTCATCAAGTGGCCAGAAACAGACTGCAACTGAAAGATAATGTTGCTCCATAACTGCTGGATGTGTAAATAAGCAACTGTTTGCTAACATTTTCTTAAGTTTGCCATATCAGCTTACAAGGTGATGTTAAAATTGTGTTGACAACCTCTTTCCGCTACCCCCAAGTAGAAAACAAAATAAGTAATTCTATGTTTAACACAGTACTTATTTTAACCCAAACCATGATATTTCCCTAAACCTAACCAAGCCATTTTTTCAACTGTAATTAGGCTGGATTTTTGAAAAAGACCTGTTGGAACAGTTCCACCAGTGATTTTCAGATGGTTACATTTAAATAACTTTTAGAAGCCTGAAGAGGTAAAACTATCAGT
>NTHP01000203.1:338757-359566 GCA_003416845.1 Oplegnathus fasciatus | reverse complement strand
CGTGCTTGTTTGACCAGGCTAGCCTGGTCAAAGACAAATGATTGACAAGAGCTGTGACACTGTTTACAGCAAAAAGTTCGTAAACTTTTCAAGTAAAAGGCGTGGACCAGGCTAGCCTGGTCAAACAAGCACGAACTGATGAAGCCTCTTGGATGAGAGGTGAAACGTCTTCACAGACAAAACCAAAAATCCAGTTGGGTTCGATTCAATTTCCTTGAGATAATTATGACCTGGATGAATGAGAATATTCACAGGCTTATTGCATTACTCAGTGTTTTAGCGGCATGGCTGTGGTTTGGTTGGCCAGTTTGTTCGCCACTTCGGCCAAGATTGAAATATCTCAAGTACCTATGAGATGGTTTGCCATTGAATTTAATACATTCATGGTTCCCAGAGGATGAATTCTAATGACTCTAGTGATCCCATGAACCTTCCTCTAGCGCCACCGTGAGGTTCACATTTGTGGTACTGTAGAAAATCTCTCAACAACTATTGGATGGATTTCCACAAAATTTGGTACAGACATTCACGTCCCCCTCGGGATAAATTGTAATAACTTTGCTGATCCCCTAACCTTCCATATAGCGCCATCATCAGGTCAAAATTTGAATTTGTCCAATACTTTTGTTTATGACTAAATACCTGCAAACCTAATAACATTTGCATCAGCCTCAGCTGTAGTTTGTGTTTGGTGCTAATTAGCAAACATTAGCATGCTAATATGCTAAACTAAGATGTTAGGGCTGTGTGCCTGTCAGGCAGATTTGGAGTTCCTCTGCCACCTAGTGGCCAAAAATAGATTTCTGTTTTACAGTTTATATGCTTAGACACCTAAACCCTGAGATGGCTCAATGAGCTCAGTCAATGCTGCTATCACGACCATTATTTCTGATTTACAACACAAAACTGGACCACTGACCCACCTTATTCCCAGCCACATATGAGAGAGTGAGGTGAGTTATCTCAGTGGTTCTGCAGACTAAGTGGACTTACCGAGGGCAGCTCAAGACAGCCTTTAAAGGTCCTATCTGTCTGCTGTAGTTCTCCACATGTTGGAAACATCATAACTCAGTGGCATGTGGGAGAGACTTCATATAGGAAAACATTCCAGGGGGGCGGTGGAAACACACACAGAGATATGCAGTCATACATGCAGATAAACACGCTCACATAGAGGTATACTGTGCACAGAGACAAACACATACACAAGTACACACCAAAAGCCTATAGATTGATGTTAGGCTGGGAAATATATAGATTTGGAAAATATATTTGCAACTTCACAGAGAAGTTACCGAGGAACACATTCCAGTGGAGCAGTGAAATGTGAAGTGTTTACATTTGTTATTGACAAATACATCACATGAGGTGGTCTAATGAAAAAGTCACTGGTGTTGTATAGATATATTTAACATAAAGTTGTGTTGATGTGAAATGTCACAGTTTAAACTTCAGCATCATGGTACAGTAGTTACCACTGACGTGGCCATTTGAGGTCAACATCATGATCGTAAATTTGGAAAATGTTGACTCTTTGAAGTTAATGAGGGCTGCCCATATGTACCCAACATTAGTTTTGGTCTCTGTAAGGCATCAGAAGATTAAATATGGGGAGGAGCCCACAAGTCTACAGCCCTCCAAAGGCCACACCTTTGCAAGCTCGAAAGAGCCAACCTCTGAGCTGGGCTAATGTCTCAAGTCATGCAGTTATGTTAGCTGTAGGACAGTGGTGCAATGTACACTTAATACTTCGACCCCTGTACAATTCAGAGAGAAATATTGTACTTTTTACTTCACTACATTTATAGGACAGCTGTAGTTACTGGTTACTTTTCAGACTGAGATTGTACGTACAAAATATTGGCTAAGATTAAACCAGTTGTTCCCAGCCTTTTTTCACCCCTTACAAAATATAGTGTCTACTTGAGGTCCCTTGTCACATGTTTCACAAATCCGTTAGCTGTTAGCAGTTCCACCAAAAAGTGATTTGCCCATCAAACTGCACAAAGAGGTAAAACTCTCCATTATTTTGCAAAAAGCAAACATTAGAGAAAAATGTAATCAGATGTGTGCAGCAGAACTTTGTTTTTTCTTCTTTCCCCCAGGTTTATCTTGTGACCCTTTGGAAGGGCCCAACCCCTACTGTAGGTTGGGAACTACTGGACTAAACTACCAAAATATATGATAAATACTTAAAACTAGCTTCATCTTGACCAGCTTCAACAGTAAAATGCAGTATTAACAATCTTATCAGTTACAGTGGCCATTTTTCAGTGGGCCTATATCATGGGCCTATAATAGGATAGGATAACTATATTATTCCTAAAGCTTTATCAAATGTTGAGGTTAAAACATAGATACTGTAAATAATCAACAAAGTAACATTCTCTCGTACATATATTTTTTTCAAAAGTGACAAAGAGGTCCTATTCTGTCTTTGTGTATTTTCTGCTGCACTGGAGTCTTAATACTTTATCAAGATATATTTAATCTAAATGTTCTTTTAAAAACCTTTTGCATGCTTCTCTACACTGACCCCTCTTTCTCTGTGAGCTCTCTGTGCAACTGTTTATGTATTTCTTTCTTGATCTCTGTCTTCTTGCCTTGTTCGGGTCCCCATTAGCTCATTGACTGCGAGTCTTCCAGGAGCCCCCCGCTCGTTTTGTTTCCACTCTCATATGTAACCTTTCTGATTATTCCAGGAGGCACCGAGCTCTGAGCCAATGAGCCTGGCATTTGAAGGTCAATTGTACAGAACCACAGAGGAGCCATGAACCACTGTTCAGACTATGGGACAGAGGAAAATAGAAATGATTGTAAATACTCTCACATACACACACGGGAAACACATTAACATGCATGTCTCAGTAATGCATGAAATCAAACACCAGTGTGAAAACAAAGAACGCTTCCTGTCCAGATTGTTTACTTTTAAACTTTTCTTAAGATCTTAAGATCTATTTTTAAATCTTGGGTGGTGCAGTGATGTTCAGACTCAGACAGACGTTAAAAAGCAAATTTTAATTCAGCCTCTCTTGGCCAGCAAGTTAATGAAAAGACTTGTTTTACTCTCATCAGTTGCAGCTCCACTGTGACCAGTGATAAGCCACAGTTTAGAAATACGAACTATAGTTTTGGAGACAGGCAACATGTATTTCACAAAACCTTTGAAATGTCTAAGTGAACACTAAGTACAAGAACATGTTTTTATCCTTTTCAAATAAAGCACAAAACAGCCTGAGCTCCAGAGAGGTTCTGTTCTAAAGGCAAAAATACAACAGTATGTATTTACACTTGCTCAGCAAACAAAATGTTGACAGGATAACACTAGTCGGTCATCTTTAACCCTGCGTGTGTGTAAGCCTATTTTGCTACAAAAAAATACACAAGCTTTGTGTTGTGTATATTGTGTGTTCTGCTGTCAGACACCACGGAAAGCCCTCAAAATCCCTAAATCTGTCGCTCAATGTCAACTCAAGGTTGGCGATGAAGTGGCAAAACAACAGATCAATAGATTACGGAGAGAAGAAGCGTCGACGGTGGCATGCCATCTTTTTGTTTCAGTACAGCAATGTCACTTTCTCTTTCTCGCCATCGAACGTCCCTTATCAGTGCCTCAGACTGTTCTGAAGTTTCTTGACTGAACTCACTGGCAGTGAAAAAGTGACAATCATGAGGAAGCTGTTGCATGTCCTGCTCGACGTGTGGGTGTGTGGGTGTACCCGTAATTCACTCCCAGTTACCACCAAGCTGAGCTCTGACTTAAGGTTGTACAGACTCCTGCTGCCTGAGTGAACGGGTAAATACGTATATGCACAGCGAAGGATCGCATTGCAGCATAAATTGTCTGTTACCTCAAGGCTTGATTTTACTGATTACTTCGTTGGCTTAGCTGGATCTGGGTCCTTGCTGCATTTCAGAGCTTAACCTCTTGCAACCTGAGATCCTCACACTGATTCCTCTTTGCTTTTCTGATGTCTCAGCTAAAGACCAAAAGTGGTTGAGACTACACTGTTTGAGTGTGAGCAGTTTAGACTGGCAAAAGCCTGAGTGAAACATGTCTTGAAGGAATAGTTCCAGATTTTTGGAAGTCCACTTCCTTGCAGAGAGTTAGATGAGAAGATTGATATCACTCTCATGTCTGTACGTTCAATATGAAGCGACCGCTAACCGCCAGTTAGCTTAGCTTAGCTTAGCTTAGCGTAAAGACTGGAGACCATAGGAAACAGCTAGCCTGGCTCTGTCCAAAGGTAACAAAGTCCTCCTACCAGGATCTTTTAAGCTCACCGTTTTCCATGTTATATCTTGTTTGTTTGAACTGTGCAAAAACTACAGTAAAGTGTAATTTACGACAATTTGTGGCAACCGCAAGATGCCACATAAGCCCCTGTAAAACCACAAATTGCTATTTTTACACTTTGTTTTTTGTATGGATCAAACAAACAATATGGGGCACCCTGGTGGGCTTTGGGTTAAGGCGTTGACCATGAACCACAACCTCCCCGCTTAGCGTAGGGCCAGGAACTTTTTTTGCATGTCATTCCCATTCTTTCTCCCTCCACATTTCCTGTCATTGTCATCTCTCTACTGTTGCTTCAGTATCTTAAAAAAAAAGAAATCCCCCCTCCCCTCCCAAAAAAATGAGGCAAGAAAGTGAAAAAGCGTATCTCCCAAAATGTCAAACTATCCCTTTAAAACTGAGTTTAGAATTCCCAGTCTGTTATTCTTGCTGTTGGCACTGATAGTGATGCTTAATTGATTGTTAACACTTTGCAACAAGGCTGAAAATGTTTTTCCAGCGTGTGTGTATATCCTTGTATGATTATGCCCTTGTGTGTTTGTCCACTCAGACAGTGATCCAGACCATTGTGCCTGTGTGTTTACTCTGCCACAATTGCCTGGGATAATTAAACGCTTTCTTTCTTCTTTTCTTCTCCTTTCTGCTTATTCCTCGCGACACTCCTCCTCCGCTCCTGTCTGTTCCTGTTATGCACATTGCTCCCTTTTCTTCTCACCCCAGTATTTTCTCGCGGTCGACTCCCTTCTTATTCCTCTGCTGTTCATGTGTCACATGCAGCAGAGTGGAGCCTGCATTGTAGTCATCACTAATTCAAAGCAAGCATGGGCCTTTACTTTCCTCTCTGATGCATGATGCATCCATTATTCACACGTCTCCAAAGATATTTCTAATTGCTGGCACAAACACACATCATCGACACAAAGAAAAGCCAATACTGTACATATTGTTGTTATAAGGTGAAAACTTTATTTCTTAAAAAATGGAATCAAGAAATTCAGCTTTGGTTTGAGCTCGACAGTCAAGTATTTTTTAATAGATAGAAAAAATCCTTCATTTTATGCAAAACTATAAAAANNATTTAAGGGGAAAACTCTTCTTCCACTTGGCTCTTCCACTTCACTCAGACTACCAGAGAGTTTAGGAAAGTGATTGCCACTCTCTAACGCATTACCTGCTGCCACTTTGCGGTGGAGCTAAGAGGATATTTCATGTAATCTCCCTCTTTCTCACTTTATTTCCTTCCATTCACACCTCCGGCCCTCTCGGCAACAATGGGCTCCCTTCGCTATACCGCTTTTCACTCCAATCCATCAGCGCACTACATTTGCTCGACTGGATTATCGACTTCATGTCGTGCATTCTGCCTAATAACAGTTATCGTAATTGAAATCAATAGATGGATATAGAATTTACTGTGGCCCGGAGGGACTGGGTGGTGGTGGCGGCTTATGTATTTCCTGCTCCTCCACTGCTCTCTTCCTGCTTGTCTGTCTCACAGTGAATGTTATGCCCCACAGACAAATTCATCCCAGAAAAAGCACCAGTAATTGTAATGTTTATAGATGAAGAAGGTTGTTTGTGATATAACTGCAAAGCCTGCCTAGCTTAAAGCCTCTTTGCACTTGTTTTTCTCTCCATGTTTCTGCTATCTTCGGTAGTTGACAGTAGAGACAGACAGGAAAGATGGGAGGGAGGCGTGATGACATGTGACAAAGGTTGCATGCCAGATTGGCGGGTACACAGTATGTGTCTGAGTCATCTGAGCCGCCACAACACCACCAAACCCTGCGGTTTATAGCACTTGCTCCAGCTCCAAGAGGAATTATTCCGATAATTCTGCAGGATAAAATGCAGAATTGCGGCGTCTCTCTTATTAAGGCTCATGTGATTTTCCCTCTCTTTTAGTTAATAAAATTACAACAATAGTTCTGACGTAAATGCCATTAAATTGCATCCAACTATTTTCTCTACAACAGTTTTGCTGCTACTCTCTGTTTACATAAGGGGTTGACTGATTACTGGTTCACAGATGATTACAGGCTGCCATATACTGTAGTATTTTCATATTTCACAGATGTATGCACTCTATATGACAGTGTGTACAGTCCCTTAACGTCTGGAGTTGTTGCAAGTATGACAACACACAAACCGTCCAAAAGAATTTAACCCCAAACCATCAGCCTCCGTATAAGCTGCACTACATTTTCAGTCAGTTTAAACTAGCAAGTTAATGCAGCAAATGTAAAACATCAGTTGTTTCATAGTAACAAATTAGAATCAGCTAATAATGCATGTATTTGTAAAATTAAGAAAGCAAACATTATGCACTCCAGTGTGTTATTGGATATTCAAATTCCAAATAATTTGTATTGGTACCAGACATAAAGATTCTGTGGTCAGTCCCTAGTTTATATGTTTAGTGTCTTTAGTGTTGCTCTTGTCCTGAATCTGAATCCTTGCTCCACTTGAAGAACATCTTGAGTGCTTTTTCTCCATGCATGATTGCTCTCGCTGCAGAACTGGGGCATACAGTCATACTATGTACCAACGTCTAATGGCAGGAATCAGCTTACTTTCCTTTAATTTGCCTTGCAAATGACTAATTGCCTTTGATGTCACTAGTGAGGAGTGTCTACTTGAACTCTGATCATATTCTGCATCCTTTTCCATCCTTGTCTCTTTTAACCCAATAGTCTTTTCTCCTTGACTTTTTCTTCCGTTATGGTAATTCTATTGTGGGGAACCCTGAGCCACTAAAAAACCTCTTCATGTCACTTCATAGTCAACTCTTCCTGAATTGAAATGTGACAATCTGAGGCACTATAATGCTGCTTGTCAACAGTCCAGTTTTCTGGCCCAGAGACCATAAATCCTTCTCTGCATGAACAGTATGATACAATGTCAGCTTGTGGGAAGAGTAAATACATGAACAAATAGATCAGATGGATATCAGGTCAAACAAATTAAACCTGTTTATACAGTAGAAACTCACCCATAAGTTAAACTGAGAGGACACGCAAGGTTGTGTGGAGGACACTGCAGAGTCATTTAGTGTCTGCTGCTTTATAGAAGGTGTTAATGACTTTGCAGGGTGGCAGTGCCCTGGCAGCAAGCTGGAAGCAAGGCAAGCCGAGTGGTGATAACGGGCTGGAAAGGCTAACTAAGCAAGCACAGAATGAAAAATGGACCCAGTGCTCGTCTTCTCATTCAAATAGTAGTAGTAGTTGTGTGTGTGTGTGTGTGTGTGTGTGTGTGTGTGTGTGTGTGTGTGTGTGTGTATTAGAGCATTATTAATCTGGATCATCACAGGAAAGAGCCCATTTGACATGTGTGAAATGAAGTATATAATCCTTCCCTGGTAGGTATGATGGTGATGTTGATGGGATTTTTTTTCATGCATTTTCAACATGGACAGCATTTGATAAACTATGATAGCTTCAGGAAAACAAGGTAGTCTAAGCTCTATGTAACTCAGGTCTAACAGACTAAACAGAGAAGCTCAAATCAAAGTTTAAACATTGTGTCTACCGATAATTATAGAGTTTCAGTCTCAGTCTCATAATTGCTGTTCTTACTCCTCAACCCTACACCTTATAATTTGCATCTTTCTTTTATTGGTTTGGTTTTAATGTTACTGTTCTTAAATTAAGCTTTCACATCACCATATGGTTGTTAGCATTACAGCAGGGGCCATTTGAACTCACTGCACAGTTTCAAAAAATATACAATAGCCTCTGCTTTCCATTTGAAATTTTTTTGAGGGGGACATTTGCAATGCATAATTTTTGTATCCGCATCTTTTATGAGCATTTCTAGTGGAATTATAGTCAGCAAAGGGAGCTCGCTTTACCTCTTAGACTGTGATCACACACCAAGATGAATGTCAGAGGGTCCGTCCCAGTACCCACACTTGCGGTATTTGCGAGTAGTCAAGTGCCTACTTGTGTGACGTATTTCTGTGAATTGCCACAGTGCCCAAGTGCCCGTTAAGACTGCAAGTGTGTGGAAGTTTATCATCATCAAGCATCAAGTGTGGGTTAAGTGGACTGTGTCTTGGCTTTTTTCAGACATGGGACACACTTGCCTATCACCTGCTTTCAAGTGAACGTGCACTTAAGTGCTCAAGATCGCAAGTGTGGGTATTGGGACAGACCCAGAGAATGAGCTGGAAACTTTACTGGGCTGGAGTCTTGATCTGCAGTTTGATATCACCGCAGTCACACATGCTAATAGATTACTGCTACATTATAGATAGTTAAGCCGTTTGTGTTACCTTGACTTATGTAATGCTGTCAGTTGTCCTTTAATAATCTAATTTGACTAAGAATTGAGTGAAATTCGTCAAATACTGTACTGTAAGTCACTGAAAATTGAATAGTAATTGGTGCATAAAACGAGGGTACAGTCTATTCATTTATGAAGTAAAGTACGTTTTTAAGTCTTAGAGTAATGTTCAGCATATCGCAGTGCATGAATAATGCAATTACTTTAAGTTTCACACAGTTTTGAATGTCAGTGATGGGCATTGCTCCCCCGCTCGGGGTGTGCAGATCTGGGACTATCTTACTGACTACCTTCTCCTTTGCCTCTACCTTCTTCCTCTCAACGATGTCTTTTATCCCCAAAATGAACTGTAAAATAGCCATATTGCTTTCTATCCAGTTAAAGATGCTCTCTGCAGTTGGTGTTTTCTCAAATTCATTGAGATGTTTTGTCATTGAACTCAACTCTCAAGTATTGAAATTAGTTTCAAGTGGGTGCATCTCTTTATGTAAACAACTTACTCGTATGATTGTATAAGCTTAATACATGCAAAGAGTGCAGCTGCCGGCTGTTAGGACAGCTAAAAGGCCAGCGTCCTGTTTACATAATGAATGGAAATCACGCAGTTCACTGTTTTACTACAAACCTGGCTACAGCAGAGATTAGGTGGGTGTGTTTTGTGACAGTCGCCTGCTTTTATCATATTAACTGCATAAATCTGTGTTGGATGTACAGCAGGACTGATTACACTCACACACACACACACACACGCACACATTCAAGTACGGCTATTCATCTATGATGGCCAACCTCCTTCCCCTCCTCTGCTTGTCTGTCTGGCCCAGTTTCTTTTTGGGTTGTTTGGGCTACTAAGTATACCGTGTAGAAAAGTCCACAAGGACACTCCCTGTCTCTCTCCCTATCTCTCGCTCTGCATGTGTTTTTGGGTAATGTTGAGTGAATTTGCATCCTCTGTCAGCAGTGACGCAGGATGTCACTGGGATTTGGTTGATGTAAAGTCGTGGGGGTGCAGCATTGCCAGCGGGAGAGGTGTGCCTGCTGCTACAGTATATGAACACACACGTGCACACACCTTCTCCAGGCTGTGGTACGATTTAATAGGATGAATGGTTTGTTTCATGTGACAAAGTATTTGCAAGGTATACTTTGTCGTAATGTGTGTCCATAATGTTCTGTAATTACTTGTAATTACTGTCAGTGTGTGTATAATATATTCGCTTTTGTCTGTGTTTAACAAAGCAGCCTCTTGATTTTCCATTATGTTCGCATTATAAGGTCATATGTTCCAGAGTGTTGACTTGGTTTGCAAAATGTTGCACAATTTTACTTCAACTGCTGCATAACAGGACACATGTTTTCATGTCTGCATGTTTACTATTATGTATTTCTTTTGATGCACTGGTCCGATTGGTAACTGCTCCAGTACTGACCATATTAAATACATACTGTAAGGTGTTGGCCAGATGGGACTAATCCATAAGAAAGGTTTTCTTTTATGGTCACTAATATGAAATAATAGGGATGGGCAGGCTGTCATTATAATATATAGTGATGACATGCTGTTATCATGTTAACGTTCTACAAATTCTGTTGTCCAAATGAATGGATCACACAAAGCTGTAAAAGTACAAGTACAAAATGAGTTAATACATTTTTTGTTTTGCACATATGAAGAGTTTGGTCTCATGTAATGCCTAATAGTGGAACACAGTTTATTGCTTTGAACAACAGTTAGCATTCATGTAATTTTGCATAGATTATTGTCACTATTATCACTATATTGTGATATATGTCAATATCAAAAAATACCCTTATAAATATTGGAATAATGACTTCATCATAATGATATTGTGATAATGACTTAGCCCAGCCCTATCAAATAGTAATAACACAATAGTATAAACCTTGTAAAAATTGCACAAATCTAAACAGATTAACAGATGAACTTCAGAAAAAAAGCACTGGTATCAACTATCGCTCTTTAGGCATCAGAATCCGCATCAGGAGATCTGTGTGCCCTGACCATGTTTACAACTTCATCTGTATGTATTTTCCAGCATATTTGAACACATACCGTGTGTGTGTGTGTGTGTGTGTGTGTGTGTGTGAAGGGGTAATGAGGCATAGAATTGGACACGGCTGGCGCTGAGTGGTCTTGTATGGAGGCTTTTTTTGTGACACACAGGGCCTATAGACTGTTCAAACACTAACCACTCTGTCACTGTGTGTCCCCCGGGGGTTGAGTTGGAGCATAATGTCATAAATTGAAGTCAGGGGGTCATTTTCTGTAACAAAAGTATATATTTCTGAGAATATGATAAAATATTTTTGTGAGGAATCAAACACAAACACACATGTACACACACACACACACACACGCAGAGACACACCCTCCCCCCTCTCTCCATCACCTCTCCCTGTCTCTCAGTGTGACAGGTGACATGTAAGTGGCCAGGCAGTGGCGTGTCATCACCAAGGAGTCTGGCAGTGATGGGATGGAGGTGAGAGGACTGATGGTTTCCACATTGTTCACGGTTGTCCTGGTCACCTTCTGGCCCCTGAGGGAATAATCACTGAACAGCATCATTGTGTGTGTCAGCTCTGTGAGTGTTTTTGTGTCTGTCCGGGCAACAGATGTGGATGTATTTATGTCTGTGTGTGTGTGTGTGTGTGTGTGTGTGTGTGTGCCTGTACGACGATGAAATGCAGAGGGTGGGACTATCTTTTTTTTATTCTGTCCACGGAGACGGCTATTTCTCCGTCTCCATGGTAACGAAAGAAGCATGAACCGTGGGGTTTAGCATGAGTGTGAGTGTGTGTGTGTGTGATGGGGTTGAGATGGATGGGAGACTGGCAGGTGATGTGTCGTGATAACAGGCTGTCAGGTATGGTGTCTCCTGGCTTCTAGTTGTTGTTGAGTGCCCTTTCCAGCTGTGGGGACTGGAGGTTTTAATGCTGAACCAACAGCTGTTTGTAAAGCAAGGTATGTATTTTTGCTAAGAAATCAGTAGCCTTTATATGTCTTTGGTGTTTGTTTTGACTTGTATTTGGTCAACATTGTAATTACCATAAAGAATACATTTAAATCCAATTTATTTTTCTGCAGTGGCAGCGCCCCCTACACTAGTGCTCTGCAGGGGGCTTGAATTTTTGGTTCAGACTGACAATGTCATATGTATGTCATATGATTTATAACAATCGTTTGTAATATCATGTAATTTCAAATGGCTACACAGGTATTAAACCAGCTGGAGACCGACATTGTTAGCTGCTGTCCATCTGTGATTTAAGAAACTTTCCAGCACGATGTATCCTCCCAATTGTTCAGTGTTGTAAAGGGACATATTTCTTAAATCTCTTAACAGTACCAACGCTATATAAACTTGTTAAAAAAGGGGGACAAAGTGTTTTCCTGTGTCAACGTTTAGTAGGCTGAACAGGGTCATTACATGTTCCAGTCAGTAGCGCACAATGTGTCCTTTCACAAAAAGTGAGGAGAATCAAATTTCAGTCAGCGTCACTCTGAGTCAATTCTTCCACATCGATTACACCATTACAATCAGCTGAGCTTGGAATTACCATGATGACGATATTACGGCGTCCTTTGTTTTCAATACTCATCAACCATCAATTTAACCTTGAAGATCAATAAAGTTAATCTTTTCTTTAAAAAAATCATGGAGTGGAGGTATGATGTCACTGCGAAAGAAGTAAATAACAACAAACATGCTGGTTAGCCGGACTGTCAAGCACGAAGAAAATTAATTTACAAACTTGCTGATACAAATCCAGGAAGCTAATAGAAAATTAATCGGACATAATCCAAACACAGACTCACGTCCTGCTAAGTTATTAATATTCTTGACAAAGCTGCGTGCACACACACACACACACACACACACACACACACACACACACACACACAACACAAACATTATTTCCTGCCGCCCCTCAATAGCAATCTTCTGACTCTTTGATCATCAGAGGAAATTGAATTGGCTCTTGGTAGTTTGGCCCTTTTTCCTCGTGTCCAAACAAAAGGACCCTAGTTACAGTTTCCAAAGCAACAAAATGATGGACTGGACATCATGATGGGCCATTTTAAGTCAAATCTTGAACAAGTTTCAGGGTATTATTAATCTTTTTTGCTCAGATATACCAAGTGTACCTGGATAAATTGTGGTTGCTAGCTATAGATATATATCCAGTTTACAGAAACATTTTGCTCTCAATTTAATTAATTCGACAATAATTAGGCTACCTGAACATATTAGCAGATCAACGTGAGCACTTGGTGAAAATCCCTTTGTAGATTGCTGGAGTTGTGAAGGTGAAGATGATATATAGGCTGTGACTGGAGAATATTTTGAGTTCATCCAATCAGGCAGTCTCTATGACAGGGCAGAGTACACCTAAAAGCTACATAAGCTGCATAGCACCAGCTCAACAACTCTGGTGTGCAGCAGCATGGCTCTGTGCTCTGCTCTGCTGTGCAGCCTGCAGGTTTTACACAAGAAAAGACTAATGATGGAAAGTATTTACATTTACTCTCATGTAAATGTACAATTTTGAGGTACCTTACTTGAGTATTGCCATGTTTTTCTACTTTATACTTCCACTCCACTACATTTTAGAGGTAAATACTATTTATTTTACTGCTATATTTGCTGGTTACTTTGCAGGTTATGATTGTTGATACAAAACATATGATCAGGTTATAAAATATGATGTATTGTTATACATTTATTAAAAAACTCCACAAAATATATAGCAATTAAAATGAGCTCAACCTCAACCAGCTACAACATTACAGTACTATGTACACATTAATGTATCACTAATAATAATAATCAAAGAATAAAATATTTATAAAATATATACATAATATTACACCCTGTGAAAGGATTCAGCATAATGAGTACTTGTGATACTTTCATGCATTTTGCTGATGTTTTACTTAACAAGTGTGTAAATTAGCATTTCTTCCACCACTGTAAAATATACTAATAACTCATATTCATCGTTGGAGTTATTTCATACTTCATCTCTTGTTTTTACTCCTATTCTGCTCCACTTCAGCCACAGACAAACATGTTGCAGAACTCTAAACAATCCCGTGTTCATACAGGATGGCCCACTTGTTTACGTTTTTAACCCATTGGGGAGATTTGTTTTTGGCTTCTGTGTTATTGTGGGTTATTCCCTCAGCATTAGCTAACAGTTCTTTACTTGAGATTTTCTAATGAATTAACATATAGTAAGTAGAGTATTCCTCATTTTGTTGGAGCACTCCTCTCCCTCCATTCACCCCTGGGGGATCCCAGACTCCACTTTTACAACCACTGGCCTAGAAAAGTCACACAAGGCCAAAATGAATTATATCACTGCAAGTCTTGGCCACATCACAATCTGGGCTAACAGTGTCTACGTGTGTAGTAATCAGTGTGTGTCTGCATGTGTTTATAAGTGCTCCTGCGGTGTGTTTAAGGTTGACCTGTCTGCCAGCACTTTGTGTCAAGTGTGTGTGGCCTAAAAAGCCTCCCTGTGGCTGTGTGCTGCTCTGCCTGCTGGCAGCCGGCATGTGGCACCGGGGGCCGAGCCCCTGCCAACACTCGCCATCTGCCAACGTCCTTGCAGTGCTCCTTGTGAGGAGTCCAAGCGGAGAGTGTCGAGCAAAAAAACAACAGACCCCTCTGGAACACAGTAGCACACACTCACACACGAATCACACACACGGGGACACACGCTGGTTCTCATGGACACATTCGTCTCACTGACTCTTCTCACACCTCTTGCTCATCAACATGCAGCAACTGTTGAGGGTGATGAAACTGGAGAAGACACAGATGATAAATGCCAGTGACTCTGAACAGCCTTAATGGGTCTAATGATGGTTAATAATGACAATGGTGGTGACTATTTCAGGTCATTGAAGAGGGTCATGGTGGTGTGGATGATGACGGTGACAATGCCTGGAATTAGATCAGTCACAGTAAAAAGGTTTCAAATCAAACTCACTTCCTCGTGAAGTTCAAACTCAACTTGTGATACCACGCAGCCCACATCATGACAACAGAAGACAAACACTAATCAGCAACCTCAGAAGAATCGATCTGAGGCGCAGCTAAATTTACCACAGTGGCTGATGTAATAAGAATCAAAGACTTCCTCTCGTCTGCTATGAATAGCTGGAAACCTTGGTGGCTTTGTAGCTCCAAGGGTAAATCATCCTGACTTGTGGAGAAAGCAGTCCACTTCCTGCCACCAGGGAGACAAAAAGAGATGAGCTTTTAATTACAGACTTGTTTACTGTTGTCATTTTTATCACCAGAATATGTCCCGGAGGGGTAATCTGCCTCTCTCTCCGTGTCTCTCTCTCTGACTTCATCTGTCATCACAGACCACTCAACCACTCTGGATGCTGCATTCGGGGCAGCAGCAGACACTAGTATATCCAATTGCCTCCGGCTTGTGTTTTTCAGTTGAGGTTGGTGCAGAAACATTCCGGCTTTAAAAAAGTGACAAATATGTAACTGGATCTGGTAAACAGTGAAGATGGCAGACAGCGAGACCGTCTGTGCTGGTGCCCATATTCCTTATGCTCTATCGCCAGCGTGGAACATTTCAAGACAAAGTTTCTGTCTTGTCTGATTTACATGTGCACTGAGAAGCCTGCCAACCACCTGCAGTAGCAGTGACTCATGTGAAGTATTCTTGATATGACAGTCATGTCATACGGTACGAAGACATGGCTGGCATAATATGCTGCATATAAATATGCTTCTAAATGAATCCATGCTGCCTTTAAATGTCTTAGTATTGATCCCGCAAGATCAGATGTGTTTGTAAAATGATAACATTTACAATCTTGCACATATTTGTACATTGAAGGATAATTCCAGCTTATTTTCGTAGTTTTGGCTATCATGTATGATGTACTTTTCTATGATAATCTTCCTCCACTCTCATCATAATCTACTACATTCTTCTCTTTTTGTCTTTTTGTTTTATTCATTGCTATAACATAAAATTCACAGCACAGAATTGACATAAGCATTAAGTTTGCTTTATTTTAGCCCAGGTGATGTTTTCAAACAGGCTAACAGCACTGATTTACTCCAGTTTTTCTCAACAGGCCACCTTCCTGATATTATGGCTGTTATTACATTTGCTGCTGTTAAATCCAATGGAGTGCTGCTGGACGTTGCCTTTTTGGCCTTGTGAAAGCCAGCCTTTCAGAGGTCCACATTTAGATAATCAAATCAAACACCTCAGATGGAGGTCATTTTCAACCTACCGTCCTTATGCCGTTTATTCCCTGACATTGTGAACATGACGTGGAGGCAGTGAGAGAGTGACACAGTCCCACTGCTGGTTGGATAACTTGTGTTCAGCGTACCAAACTTGGTACAATAGTCATATCTTTTTTTAATCACTTCCTCTTCAGACTTTTATCCTTTACAGCTACACACTGGAAGCTATTTAAACACATAACAGGAATTTTTAGTGATTTGAAAGATGTTCTAGAGTGACAAAACATGTTCTTGGTCCCCGCAGATCGGCATTAAAAGCACTCCTGCAATTTCTTTTGTGGTTGTGCCTCTTCCCTCTGCTTAAGTGGAGCAAACCAAGCGTGAAGAAGGCTTGATTTGTAATGTTTAGGCATAGTAGGTAGTGCCACTGGAGTTATGTGGTTATTAATGAGGAGTGTTGTTGTCCTACACACCGCGAGTCCCATGGCAGGAGTTTGGCTGTTTGGGTCGTTAATCTAGCACTAGTTTATCTCTGTGGCTCATTAAAGCTCAGAGGCTACAGAGAAAGGAGCACTTGCACAGTCGCAGCCATTTAAATTGCTTTTTGTGTGATGGAGTCTGCTGCATCAAGGCACAAAACGCGTCTGAGAATTACACTGTCTACCCCACTGCACTATGGATTTTAAGGGACGGCAAGTGCATAAATTCAACCTCATTATGCAGCTGCTTTTGTGCTAAACTAAGTGCCGTCGTAGGTGCTGTACAGTCACTGAGTGTGGCTGCGCGTGTCGGATAATTCATTAGAGCCCATGGCATCATCAAATGAAGAGAGAGAGTCTTTGTGAAAGTTCTTTGTGTCTGTTATGCTTCAAAGCTTTGTATCTATTAGGATGTGGACATTGTGTGTTATAAGTAGATTAATGAGTGATGGGGATCTTTTAATCTTCTACTACAGTCCATGTGCTTTGAAATAGTTTCAGAATCATCACTCCCACTGAGCCAGCATTTGAAAAGCTATTTTAGTATGAATCCCAAAAAAGCACCCCGAGGAGTATGTATTTGATTACTGCTGAAAGCTTTTAGATGCGGATTTGTTTATAAGCTTACTATTAATGTGTTGTTATTGACGACTGATACCCAAAAAAGAAACTTTACCAAAATAAATCCCCTCAAAGTTTGTGTACAAGCTTAGAAATCTGCCCCACTCAGCTCTGCGACATGCTGATGCAGTGTGTCGCATTAGCATGTGCTTGCAACTGTATCAATTTTGGCTTGTTAGGCAGCGGTGCCGGTGCCAGCCGCACAGCTGCTGTATAGTGACTGTGACTGTGCTTGTTTGATAATTTATCAGAGCCTGTGCTGTGAAATGAATGCAGGGCAGACCAGAGGTGGCTCAGCTCTGCGGTCCCTCTGCAGTGAGTGACTCAGCTGGGCGAGCTTTAAGGAAGACGGTGTATGGTCTTTTTTTTCTCCTCTCTTCCTTTCCTTTCAGTCTATTCTGGATCCCTTCACTCTCTTTTCTTGTCTGGAGCTCCTTTGCTTCCTTATATTATCTGCTTTCTATCACATTTCGTCTCCCTGCATTCATTCTCTCATGTCTGTCCTTTCCATTCTTTTCATTTCTCTCCGTGTCCCTCCCATCCCCTTCCTCTTTCCCTCTTTTCCCTCATCCCTTCAGACCACTGATTCCTTGCCATGTAGGGCTTAAGACTTTGATGCAGGCTATGTTTTGTCAGAAGGTTGTAGGGATGCTGTTGCAAAGTATACAGACTTAGAGGCAGCAGCAAAGGATTGAAACAATCCTCTAACGCCTACATAGAGCAGCTACACCACTGGGCTCAATGGGCTCATCTTCTCTCCCAGACTCCCCTTGTCTTGAGGATGACTAGGTGTGAATGCCGACTTGCCATATAGTTGGGACACCTGCAACATGCCGCACTGTGAGCAAACCATCAGAGCCAATGATCCAGGCGAGTGATTTTCGATAAGACAGGACAGTTAAAATGCCTCCCGTGATTACATATTGAAAGCTTCTGCAGCCGTACTGGCCAGAGGTGACCACTGCATCTATAGCTCTCAACTTTGTGGCCTTCAGTGGCACATTTACTCTTTCTTCTTGTTGTGTACAGTCACCAAAAAGTTGCACAAACAAAAGCACTCTTCCCTATTAAATAATACAGCAGGAGAAATCCTGGAGGGTAAGGTGAGAGGACACAGTAGATGATTGAGTGATTGAGGGGAGCCATGAGAAGAGTGGATGAGAGAGCAGGAAGAGTCTGAGAAACAGGGAGGTGGAGGATGAGCAGAGCAGAGGAGGGGTGAAAGAAGAGAAAGAGGCCTGTTCTCCAGTGTGCTGATGCTGCTAAAAAAACTGGCCTTTCTTTGTCATTTGTAAACCAGTATGACGCAGGTTTCCCTCTAGTCTGCTCCCATGTGGTGCTGGTGTCATATGAATTATATGGCTCTCTGTCAATGCTTCTCAGCCCTATTGTGAGATAGAGGCCCCTGTGTGTGTCTACGTGTGTGTGTGTGTGTGTGTGTGTGTGTGTGTGTGTTTGATAGAGAGACTAGGTGTGTGAGTGTTTGTGTGTGTGTGTAGAAGAGAGGCTGGAATCTGATTCCCAGACTCGGGTTGCAGACAGTACGGTTTGTGTGTGCGCACACCTGCAGGGGGTGAGAATGTGAGTCTACCTTCATACCCTCAAGGCTCTGTGGGACAGAGCCACACAATGGTCATATAGAAAGAGGAGCCCCCCCTCCGCACACACAGGAAGTACACACAAACACACATAGGTCCCTTTACATTGGCGTCACCAGTGATGTCACTGGTCCATGACACAGGATAACCTGGTACCTCCCTGGAGCTTGGCCATAGCCCGCAGCTTCTAATTGGATCCTCTGGCCTAGACTCTTATTGATTAATGTATGCTCCAGTTTTGTTTGCATTATGCTTATTGTCCAAACACAACAGCACAAGGGAGTGCACAAGCACTTTCTGAGTATTGTGAAACTTTATTTGGATGAAATCATTTTGCACAAACAAGCCCTTTGTTGAGATGTGCATAATAACGTAAATGATAACGTTATGAAAATCCTCTTATAGCTGAGCAAAACAAAGTTATTTTACATTTCTTCAATTTGTGCTTAAGCTGTGTTGTTGCCAAACAGCAGTTTCATGTATTTGGTCTTCTTTGCGTCACAGGGTGGGGTCATAGAGAGGGTGCCACTTAGGAAATTCCTAGTTCTGCTGGAGGACTTCATTGCTCCTGCAGTGGGGTAGCTGGAGGAATGGTCTACCTAATCAGAACCAGAGTGGTATTTGGCTTTTGTGCCTGCCATTGACTATACATAAGGAACACAATGTTGAAACATTAGGTAGTTTGTAGCTGCTCCTCGGATCAGAGTACCTGGAGCTCCTTACTCGTGGTGAGATGGATCAGGTGAGTGGAGGATAATCCTGGAGAGAACCACTAAAGCCAAACCTGCAGGGTGAGCTGGGAATATCTGCAAGATCGTCTACTCCCAGCTCAAAAGGATGTGTCTCTTAGGAGGTTTGGGACATGAAATCTGAGTAGGCCATGTTTAAAGCCTCTATTGAGGATATGGCTGTTCAGCTAGAAGTTTGTTGGTGCCTGTTGTGGTGGCAGCCTTAGAACACAAGAAGGAAGATGTCAGACTGAAGAACTCCTGAAAGGTGGTGCCTAGGCTGTTCTCAGCAGATACTTGGAAACTACTGACCTTGAATAGAGAAAATGTCAGGCAGTGAAAGGAGGAATTCCTGACTGACTGTCACATCTTTCTCCAACTGAGGAGGTGGCATTCAAAAGACTCAGGGGAAGCGTTGCCCATTTCTCCAATGGAAGATAGATTAAATTTGTCCTGAGATGCTGATTATACAGATACAGCCTGCTATGGTTAAGACATTCTAGTACACTGAAAGCTTGAGGCTGAAGTCTGTGGTGTTTTTATTTCCCCTTTGCTAATAAAATAAAGTCAAAATTGTCTGAGCTTTTGGACCACTTTAGTGAGTGCAGACCTTTTCCTCTGCTTTTGTGACAAATGGTTTGGTTAGATGTGCGAAACAGAAAGTAGTTGTGGCGCAGCTCCTACCACCCCAATGGTTCCTGCCTTTTATAAGAGGTCTGGAGGGTGTGCTCCAATTATCAGGGTATCGCACTGGGAAAGCTCATACCAGGATGCTGGAAAGGAGGCTCCAGCTGACTGTCAAACCGCTAAATTGCCTGCAGGTATGAGTGTGAGTGTGAGTGTGAGTGTGAGTGTGAGCGTGAGCGTGAATGTGTTGTTGTGTAAAAGACAGCGACCTGCCTCTTGCCCAGTGCATGCTGGGATTGGCTCTAGCCCCCTGCAACCTTACACAGGATAAGCTGGTGTATACAATTGATGGATGGATGGATATGGATAGAGAGCCATGAAAGAGAGAATTTAATTCAAGAGAGGCAGCTGAGTTCAGAGGATGATGTGAAAATGTCCAAGAATTCAATTTGAAGTATACATGCCATGTCGTCTCAGATCATTGTTGCACTAAGTGCTGTTTCTCCCCTCAATTCAGACAGAGTAAACAACACCTCAAAGAAAGAACTCAGGAGAAGGAAGCAAAATCCCAAGTGGCCCATTTAGTTGTTATTTGTGGGAGACAAACTCAGACAAGACAAAAATAGTCTAAGAGCCCTGGTTGGAAGCCATCACATGGTACACTGTTCGTCTCCGAGACAAAGATAGATGCAGGTAAGGAGCGGGGCTGCACACAAAAACATGCACAAATTGATACTAGAGATATAATGATAGAAAATGAGATAATAGCATGGCATGATAACTTATAAAAATGGAGGATATAAAACAGTAGGGAAACTGGGGATAAACAACATTGGTCTGAAGGGCAAAAATGGAAGGCTGACAAAAGAAAGACAAAAAGAAAATATAATGGAGGAAGAGGAAAGATCAACCCAGTGGA
>NTHP01000203.1:287047-338448 GCA_003416845.1 Oplegnathus fasciatus | reverse complement strand
AAAAACTGTCTCTAACACAAAGCAAAAAGAGAGAAAGCAACAACAGAGGGAAAAAAAGGGGGTGAGGAAAAAAACCAAAAGACTTGAAGAAAAAGAGGGGAGACAGAGATGGAAAGGAGATACAGGAAGCTATTTGAAGCTCGGCTTTGTTGAAACTGTCGGCCATGGCAACCAGGCAGCGATGTTTGCTGGTAACTATGTGCGTCACACTGTCACACACTGACATATGCACACACCTTGTGAGGACACACATACCTACATGTGCACACACACACAAATGGACAGACAGACACACACTTGCTCTCTAACATGTGTTAAGACCCGTGCACACACACACACCTGCAGAGATGGTGAGATAGGCCCACACAGGGCCCCAGTGATAATTACATTGTACATTGTTATGTGATTTGTGGTGAGGTCAGTGGTGGCCTATGTGGCATTTGTGTTGTACATGAGTGTGTTTATGTCGGGTTTGTGTGTCAAGGACATGCATTAATTGTAATTCTGGTTTAGAGCTATAGGACACAGTTTAAAACATTATATTTATATGTACTCAAATAATTAGACATATTCCTAATATTGAATTGTAGTTAATGATAAATCTGTCTCTAACTAAACAGTCTCTTTAGCTGCGTCTCTTCCTCTGATCATATAGATGCAAAAAAGGAAAACCAATAAAAGTTACTGGCTTTTAGCTGGATACACCCATCTGTGTTTTTCAATGCATTGCACTCAGTCATGTCACATAATTGATTAAGAGCATTTTAATTGGGAACGAATGAGAGTATAGATTTTGTTTTGGTGTTGAGGCTAAAGGTTTCGTGTCGCTCCCTGCCAAGCATAATTTAAAGCCAGCAAAAGTGAGAGCAGAGCGAGATCAATGCGGCCCCCCGTGGGGAACCATGAAGACATAGAGCCCACAGGTCGATGCCGGGGTGGTGCTGGACCGTGACATGTATTGGCAGCAGCAGCGGTGGTGGTGGCAGCAAGCTGGGCAGCATCTTTTTTTCTTTTTTTTTTCAGTATTTGACCTGACAGCAGTAATACGAAGGGAGTCTCATATCATAAATAATACCTTAACTGGCAAAGCAGCTAATTTCCACATTAATATGTACTGCTGGTGTCTAAATGCACTGACTTGATTTATTCTGCGGTTACACTTGCTCAGATATTAAAAAGGACCTCCCTTAAATTTCCTTTACAAGCTTGATACACTATTTATACAGATGGAAATAAGAATGTGAATCATTTTTCTGGCCTAAATAGTGCATTAAATATTATACAGTAAAATCTGCTGGGGCTATTTTTCCAAACCAAATATGTTGATTCAATAAATAGTGCCACCTGATAGTGACCCAAAATCCTGGTCTCCATTACATTATGTCCTGGTGAATAGAGAATTTCTCTGTCTCTGTCTGTCTCTTTGAAATGCTGAAACATGCTCTGGTTTTCTGTCCACATGGTATTCTAAGTTAACAGGTATCTACTAATGTGATTTTAATAAATAGATTGTAGAATAAAGGCCAGTGGTGCCTGTAAGTATAGGGTGGGAATTAATATCTCTATTGCATCAGTCTTATTTCTCTTCTCTTGTTGTTTTCAGCCCTCACCTGCTTTGTTCACCATCCAGCCAATTAGTCATTCACGCCAATGATCATTTCCACAGCTGTCTACCATCTAATCCCTTATCACAACACTCTGCCTGGTCTCCTACCTGACTAAATCCTCCCCTCTTTCACTGTCACATGGCCAGCCAACATAGAATCCTAAAATATGGTTTATTTTAAATGTATATGTATTGTATAATTTATATATTTATATATAAAAATATATTTCTATTTCTAATTTATAAGTAATCCAGCTCCTTTAGGTGTTTTATAAACCAACATTGGTTGGTGTAAGAATATTTAATGCACAGTGGTGCAGCACACTTTCCTTCATTGTTTTACATTATAAATGTATTATTATATATAATATTACAAACACAATATACTAGCAAATACACTAAAATAAATGAAAATTAAATCAAACACATAAAAAAGATTTTATATCTTTAGTCAACTGTAGTAATAGAAAGCTATCACTGAAACATTATAATGGCTTTAAAGCAAGACGTGTAAAATGCTGTCAAGTCACTGCTTCGGGTGTATTATGAATCCTTGGGCTTACTATAAGGTCACAGCTCATTGGTGGAGTCAGGCTTACAGATGTGGTTGCCATGGAAATGTCTCTCACCTCAGTGCTTTTGTCTGTGTTTTTTCCTCTCTCATGTTGGTGTGTTTGAAGAAATTCCCAGCTAAGGGGTATTTTAAGTCAGTGTGTGTTTTTGTCTGTATACTGTATGGTTGTAGAATAGTTCAGGCTGAGTAATATTTTCTGTCATAGCCTGTCTTTGTTTCAGGATGAGTTGTTGCCTGGCTTTAAGTCTCTCTCTCTCTCTCTCTCTCTCTCTCTCTCTCNTGTGTGCATGTGTGTGTGTGCATGTGTGCATATGAGTTAGCTGAACTTTGAATCACACTCCATCTGTGAGTTTTTTCACCAATAAGCAGGAGGCACAGCTCTCAGCTACAGAGAGAGGGAGAGAAATACAGTATTTGCTTTATAATTTTGGGGGTCTAGTAGCTGGTTTCATGTCAGTTTGTAATATAAGATGAGACCTCTATCCTTTTGAATTACAAATCAAAAGCCAATGTATGTAACTGTTTACTGCACAAAAAGAGATTAGGGTAGAGTTTAGACTATGAATTATTTTAGATGACAGGTAGTCTGTGATAATGTTCTTACCTAAAGTCATAACACATATTAACTTAATTATAAAGTTTGGATTGGGCAAATAATTAAATACAGCTCAAAGAGAGATTTAATCTAGATTGGAAATTCCCATTTATCAGATTCAGTTAGAGCTGCATTGATGTATCTTTGGCCACTGGGGGGCAGAAATATTCCAAAACAAGCAGACAAAACAAAGGATGTTATAGCTAGAATGTTAACAATTGCCTACTTACACATCCAGTAGACGCAGAGCAACATTATCAGTCCACTGGAGTCGTGTGTCTGGCCACCAGCTTCAATCCTCCATCAGTGTCTGCTGCCTGCTTGAATTTCTTAACCAGCCATGGGTTACCTTGAGCTTTCTGCTGTTTCTTCATGTGCAGGCAGCATACAGTCAGTCTTTGTTTGCTAGAAATAGCTGACTGCAGTTTTATGTTGAAAGTTCAGGCTGGAAAACCAAAACTATACGCTAAAGAGACTAAAAGCTGCAATGTTGGATGTTGATTCTCTGTGAGTTTGGCAGTACCAGCAACATGTTCGCATTACAGGAAGTCATTTGATTTTATTTTCATATGAAAAATGTTGCTATTTGGAGCTTTGAATTAGGATTAAAACTTCCTGTAGATAGCAGGCTTTAACAACCCTTCTACAAGATTAAGTATTTGTTTTCCTAGTTCTACTAATTTCTTATAAAATAATCCACTAAGGGTATAAAGTATCTGTCCACAGAGTATAGAAGTCAGTCACTTCTCACTTTTCATGTTTTTCTCAGTCCCAAGTGTTTAGTTTCTTGGAGTTTTGTGATGCTGCTTCAGCTATCTCATACATTGTTAAAAAAATGCACATATTTAATTTAAAGAATCAAGGAAGAAGCACTGCTTACTTTCAAATAAAACAACACGCTTCAGTCCAAGCACTTGACTGACAGTTGACCATTAAATGATTAATGACTCGCTTGACGCAGAGGTAGGGAAATTAATGAGAGAGTGTATCTTTATTCAGATCTACCTCTGCATTACTGGGAATCATTATCATTGTTTAATTGGACAAATGGATAGTTTTGGTTTCAGCCAGTTCATCTAACAAAAAGCTTTTCCTGTTCTGTCCATACAAATTCTTTCAAAGAATCATTTCCTGAGCCCACCATACATGCAGTGAAAAAGTGCCAGGTTTCAAAGCAAACAATGGCCGACCACACAGAGCCACGAGTCAAGTGCTTTCGAACCCACTTGTTGCTAGGCAGTTTCACATGCTGTTTTATAGAGGCACTTTGAATAGACCAGAAAAGTGGGTACCAGTGTAAAAACAGATTTTGTATTCAGCTGCAGTTGTTTGTGTTTGCTGAATGCTATTTGATACGCACAGTCTCAAGTGTCAAGCTGCACATCAGCCAGTAGCGCTGGCTTTTTGCGACGTGCAGCTCTCGATGTGTGTGTTGCTTTCAAAAGCGGGGATTGTGTGTCTCGATGTGGGCTAGAGTCGTCCCTGGTAGTCCCTTATCACCTTGTACCGTGTGCCACTGCTCTGTGTAATCAGACCCCGTGTAGGTACAATCGGCACATACAGTGAGACAGACATGGCTGTTGTGACACAGAGAGTGCTATGACGGAAGTGGTCGGGTAACATGAGAAGAGAAACTGATGAGAATGTGATTCTTCTTGTTCTTTTGCATGTTGTTGCCAAAACACTTTACTGCTGGGCTGTTATTTGAATGATAAGACCACAACTGATGTTAAAAGCATTTTAACTTTAAGCTGATCAAAGTTGTTCAGTGTACAGTAGATTAGCAGATAGGTACTGTAGGTGAAGGCCTATACAGTTGCAGCCATTAAAAAATTGATGATGCATTCTTGCTCTTTCACAGAAACAGATAACAAACGTCTTACAGCAGCTTGTCACAACATTAAGCCTTAACTATGCTATCAACTCGACCATCTTGTGGTTTTTATTGTTCCCGATTAGATTAAAGTTAATCTTGGCTTGCAGTTGGAGTAGAGAAAGAAGTGGGATGGAGGCAGCCTACCAGTATTTACAGACCGAGGCTCTGAGTAAACAAGAGTAGTAGCTGAATTCAAATTGTATATTAGATTTAAAAAAAGTTCAACCGGAATAATTTGATGGACAGTCATCGTTGCCAAGAAAGCCAGATTATTTAGCAGTTGTTGTCTCGGGGCTGGGGGATCAAAGATCATCCATGAAATGTGACCTGTACGTGGTCCAGCAGACCTGAACTGAGGCAGAGACTAGAAAGAGGAACAGCGTCAATTTCAGCAGAACAGGAACAGGCAGAGACGTGAAACATGGCTCTGGACGCTCAGAGGGAAACTGGCCTGGAACAGATGCTGTGATCAACACCAAGTTTGAGGATTATTTGTTTTCACAACACATTTTTATTTTTCTATCTTTTTTTTTTTCTGATTGTGGCATTTTGTCTGGTCTTGGTTTTTCAATGCTGGCCTTTAATTACGAGGACTTCTGAAAGGTTTTGGCAGCGCTGCAAATATTCCTGAATGACAGTATGAGGATTGTTTTCAAAGTGGCTGGAACTCACTTTCTGTCTCATCCATTTTGCTGAAAACTGTCAGCAGTACCCGAATGAACATGGAGGGTGATTTTCTGTGGCCAGTCTGAGCCACCACCTGCTGCTTTATTGAAACCGAGAGCAGTTATCAAGTGACGGATGCTGAGATTGTCCTGATGAATTTCTGAAACTGTTCTGGGACGATCCACAGTGGTGATTCCAGGATGCGACGCCTGTGTGTCGGCTACTTCTTAAGAAGATTGGTTCAATAATACCAGTCTTACACTTTCATCATCTATGAATCAAACCAAGTAAGTTATTGAGTTGAGACTTTCAGAGAACAATAAACAAACAAGCAACAAATTGATTTTTGATAACAGGGTAACCAAGACGATGACAACGACGTCATCCGGTCTGGAAGCTCCCATCAGCCCTTTCTGCTTCCGTCGTCACTCCTGGGTTTGGTATGTGAAGATAAGGGAAAAGTGGGGACCCAGCTTTGTTACAGTGTGGTTGTGGTCATGGGTGAGTGTGGATGTGTTAGTTTGATTTTGTGTCAGTTTGAGTACGTGTGTTCACTATTGCATCCCCTTCTTCTAAAAATTACATTTAATATATTACTGAATTGTTTTCCCAGTTACGTTGTGGAGACAAACGTAGAGGCTGCCTCTGAACCCTTTCTTCCTGAATGAAGTGCTGTATTTATGTACCAAACAGGAGAGGAGGTGGTCAGGGTGGTATACAAACCACAGGATTTTAACACAGTAGACCAGGGTTCCTGAGTCCCGTCTGTGGTTTCAGTTTCGGCAACAAAAGCAATTTGGTTAAGTTTAGTGAAAGATGGTGGTTTCAGTTAAATGTCAGTAAACACGCTGTGTCTCATGCTTTAAGTCCCTGTAGACCATGATCTTTCCCCAACCTTAACCAAGTGCTGTGAGTGCCAAAACATAACCAATAAAAAGTTTAATAATGCAGTATTTTGTATTCCAACATTTCTTGACATCTTGACATTTAACATTTGCTCATTATGTTGAAAAAGTAACCCGGACGACATTACGTTTCCTTCAAAACATATTTGCTGTTGCAAATTACTTTAATATAAACGTAATTTGTAGGAGACAGTTGACTATTTAGACTATTTAGTCTGTGCTGATGTATGTGTGTGTGTGTGTGTGTGTGTGTGTGTGTGTGTGTGTGTATGCTTTTGCATGTGAACATAATTGCTGTGCGAGGACACAGTGTGTCATTCTCATTAGACTCAGTCCTTTGTAGTGGAAGCTCAGTGGTGTACTTTGTGTAGATCGCTGCTGGAAATTGCTGATAACACTTCTAGCTGCAAGAAAATCACCTCAGTGCATAGGAGGAGAGCTGTGGCAAGAAAATTGCCCTCTCTGTCCTCACTCTCCCTACTCTCCGTCTCTTTTTTCCTCCCTCTCGCCAGCCACACAAACACTTCCATCCATTTCAGCTCACCAATGTTCATCTGGACTTTAATCACACCAATTTCTCTCCATACTTGGGTTTACAGTGCCAAATGGGGATCTACATAACAAACTCCAAGTGTGCTCTCTTTCTCCGGATATTCTGTGAGCTAGCCTAAGCTCTACAGTAAGTGGGTTTCTGCTTCTCAGGTTGTCTAAGTGAAATGTGATATTACAGGATTTCATCAAGAAGAAATGCATTTCCTCTCAGGGGATTTCAGTGGCAATAATGTAAAAGCTCATCCAGCGGAATTAACATGTTTTTGATAATTAACGTAAACCTAGCCTAAAGCAGGATTAGTAGTTTTAGAACTGCAAAGTCACTGCAGCTAATCACGCTGCATTGATATAGTGTAGTAGTATGACTTTGAAACTATGTATGTTTAAAAATCTATTCGAAGCTTAATTTATGTGCTGGTTCAAAAAAGAACCTCTCATGCATGTTCTGCACTGCTGAAGTGTGTGCAGAGCTGCTAGTTCAGTGATTTGGTGAACATTCCCTCATTCACTCTCCTTGATCTATGAACCTGAAGTGAATCATTGTTTTGAACCACTTTGCGGATTACACTCCTACGGATCCTGTAGCCTGACAGGTGGAGATGGACCAGATAAAAAGGTGCTACGTTTAGAAGTAGGAAGGAAAGAGCCTGCAAGAGAAAACTTGGCACATGTGGATCTTGTTACCCGATTCCCTCTTCTTATGTCAGGATCAAACCCTCTAACCCTAAACACCACCCACTATGTTCTTAGCCTTAAATATCCTCACCACAACACACACATGCGTGCACGTCATTGATTTTACTTGCTGGAAAAAAAACTTTGTGAAAACATACAGCACCATTCACAAGCACACGCACACAGATGATAGGCTATAATATAAAGTGCGTTGTGTCTTTGAAATACGGCAATGACGTATATGCTGGGTTTCCTTTGCAGTATATACGTAGTGGTTCTAAATAATTGAGTTTGACCACTGAGGAAGTGAGGTAAACTCCTTTTGTGTGAGTGAATGTTTATTTTGACAGAGCAGGACCAGATGCCACATGTACAGACAAAGATGTCACTGAGGCGGTAGACGATCAAATCCAGGCGTTGCTACCAAGCAGAAACATAACTTAAAAACATATTCATAGCCACATAACAAAACAATGTCACCACCAGCGTCGGGAAAGTTACTTAAAGAATGTAATCAATTACTCTTTACATATTACTCACTGAAAGTGTAATTCTCTTACTTTGCTAATTACTCGGGAGCAAAAGTAGTTAATTACATTAATAATTACCAGTGGTGGAATGTAACAAGTACATTTACTTAAGCACTGTACTTAAGTACAGATTTGAGGTACTTGTACTTTACTTGAGTATTTCCATCTTATGCAACTTTATACTAATACTCCACTACATCTCAGAGGCAACTTTTTACTCCACTACATTTGTCTGACAGCTTTAGACAGAAACCATGTATCTCCAAATTTGGTCATTTTGAATGTGATTTTTTTTTCTGATAAACTGAAGGGTTAAGTGTTCCTGAGAAAATTCTCCTACTTCTTAAAATAAATAAACTATTTAAAATTCCTCTTGGATTAGCAGGAAAAAACATTGTCACATAGCTGAAAACAGGCTGTTTTTTCTAGATTAAACTACCAACAGTATATAAAGTAGTTAAAATGAACCCAACCTTAAACATCTACAGCA
Organism: Oplegnathus fasciatus; assembly: GCA_003416845.1. Taxonomy (NCBI): domain Eukaryota; kingdom Metazoa; phylum Chordata; class Actinopteri; order Centrarchiformes; family Oplegnathidae; genus Oplegnathus; species Oplegnathus fasciatus. The sequence continues at coordinate 329,979 of NTHP01000203.1, read as the reverse complement.
GTAAAATGCAAAACACACATTAATATAGCAGTAATATTAATCCAGAAACATCATATATGATAATAAAACACTGACAGGGACCATTTTACCACATAATGAGTACTTTTACTTTTGATACTTAAAGTACATTTTGCTGATAATACTTACATACTTTTACTGGGTTCTGAATGCAGGACTTCTTGTAGTGGAGTATTTTTACGGTGTGTGTGGTATTGCTACTTTTACTTAAGTAAAGGATCTGAATACTTCTTCCACCACTGATCATTACTTTACTTTTGTTTATGCAGTCCAACTCAGTCAAAGCTGCCTTTAAATGTCTCCAATGTCTCCACACCCACACGTCTCATATTATGACCACATGTAGAAACAGCCTACATTTTGGAGGTTTTTACTGACCATCTACAGCTAGCTTAACGTTAGCCCTTGCAGTGAAGTTGCGGCATTAACTCACAAGCATCAGTGTTTATATAGTGAGGCTATGTTGTACTGTAGGTCCCTCTCTGTGAGCGCTTGCTTTTATGGCTCTCGCTGGTTGCACATGTTTAGCAGTGGTGTTACGTTCTGCACTGCTTAAAATTCACACATTTTTTCGGAGTATGCCCCCTGGTTATCACAGCGTGTGTGCTGCTGACGTCAAATATGGTATGGTGTTGGCACTGAGAGGAGCGCTGCTCTGCGATCAGGGGATTAGGTTAATCACAGGGGGACTGACTGCAGTGCCCTCTTTTTCAGAGAGGGGAATTAGATTTATACAGAGAGACAGGGTGGGGGAGAGAGGGAAAGCTATGCTGTGGTAAGGCCAGCAAGACAGACACCCGTTGATCTCAAATTCTCGCTCTATCTGAAAATCGAATCTGTTACTGTGAATGGAGGCCACTGGAAGCTGTGAGCTGTATGTCAAGTGCAAAGACTGGATGAATGAAGTGTTTGGAGTGATGCTCATGTTAAAGTCAGACCTCTGAGATTTGTGTGTCTTTGTGTGTTTGTGCTGCTCGCCGTTTCCGTGGCAACTCAATAATCGCCTCACCTGTGATGTTGAAGTGAACAGAGATGAATTCAGACAGCGCGGTGTAATCTAAGGAGCAGTGAAAGGGCTGACCTTGGCAATAATAAAAATACACCTGCACTTAAACATATCAGGGTCGTTTTATCACTGGGCTGAAATCTCTGTCAGCAACACCATGAAAGTGACTGGAGAGTTTTCCCAAACAGGGTCCTCCTCTACTCCACTACACTCCACTACCAAGTGTCACTCCACATGAAGTCACACTCGCACCTGTGGAGGACACTCTTTATTAAGTGGGAGGTTATATTAAATAAATGTTTAAAGTGAGGGATGCCCTGCCACTCTTGACCTGAAGCAGGAAGGAAGCAGTTGTGTCTGTTGTGTCGATTGCTGTTTCGGCATCTTTGCAAAATTGATCCCCAAAACCTGTGTTGAAATTTAGTGTATGTGTGTGTTTCTGTACATGTCCAAGAATGATAAAAGACAAAGCGGCAAACAGTAGCTTGTATGATGCATGATTTATATTTGTTTGTCTGTTTGTCCTTGTGTCGGTTTAAAGCTGCAGTCGGTAGGATTGAGAAGAGAGTGGACGGAAAATTTGAACGAGTACAACTTCCAGGTCCCTCCCCTCTCTCTCCGCTGTACTCCAGCTCGCCTCCAAAGCCCCTCCCTGCAGAGTCGCTCAGTCTAATTCTTTCTTTTTAGCTTGCTTTTCTTCATTGGCCTTCTTCTGTTTTCTCATTGCTTGGTTGTTTGGTGGTTGTTTGTTCGCCATTGCGTCCGCCCACTGAAGATACAGTGCTTGATCGACTTAGCGCATGTGCGGGAGAGGGGAGCTGCCCGCAGCGTGTGCAGGAGCAGTGATTGACACGCCGTCTGACACTCCTCCTGCTCTGATTGGTTGTTTTGATTCGGGTGCAGTGGATTCTTGCAAATGGCCTTAGGGGCAGCAGGTGGAGCCAGAGGAGCATGATTTTTTTCACAGATTATCTATCTCATGTACTACTGTCAGGACATAGTGACAGTTTTAGCAAATATGACTAAAAGTTATTTTTATACAGGTTACCTACTACAACTTTAAGCATAGTACCGCAATTCTGCATTGATACACACTCATTGTCTAAGGGTTATATATTCAACTTTTGTTACCCACTAATTGATTTTGAATAGATTTCCATGTGGTGAACCCTTCTAATGAGTGTGCTGTAGCAGCGGTTAGGACAAGGATGTTGTGGCTGGACTGAAGTTTGGACCAAAGTTAAAGGCAATTGGACTTGTTTGGTCTTGAAACTGTCTCACCACTAAGATGTTTCATCAGTTCTGCACAGTGGTTCTGTGTGGTGGATATTCACACTTTGATGTTTTGTGATGGTCACTGAGGTCAAACACGAGTTGTTAACATTAGGGATGTATCCTGATTCCGTTACCTGAACTCGGGGTATCTGCCAACACTGAATTTGATACCTGGCATATATGGATAAAAACGGACACTATAATGCACCATTGCTGTGGGCTGGCAGCCCACCATGACTGAATGAATGTAAGTGATAGCGGAAACACTAAATGTAATAACAGCATTGATGAAGAAGCTGTATTTATTGTGGATCGGTGACATCTGGCCGATGCCCGATGTTGCTGGTTAGAATCATTTTTCTCCATGCCGTCACATTTAGCAGCTTCACTACGCTGCACTTGCAGTTCAGAGTCCTGCCTTTTGTTATTGTAATAGCACACTAAGCGAGGAGATTATAATGTTAGCTTGGGTTTTTGGAATTTGTGAACTGATTCAGAATCAGAGAGGGTGAGAAATTTGATTCTTATATGAATCTGTTTGTTCGCCAAAATCACTTCATATCTTTCACACTGTCGAGCTTCCTTTGTCAGCCCCTCTGAACTCTGTCTGCCTCTTATCTGCTTCTCCCTTTTTAGAATTTATATTTAAATAGCTTTCAGGGATCATGCCTGTTGTTTGATCCTGATATAATGCGATTGCGTGTGTGTTTGTATGAGAGAGGCAGCTTTCATGTCAAAGGTGACGTTGTGCCTGTCAGGTTCTGTCAAATACATTTGAGCTTCTATTTCCAGTCTTTCTTTTTGGTACACCGAGACAAAAGACATTTTGCTAAAGTTTGTCCTTTTTCATCTGCAGTGTGATATCGATTTGAATCACAAGGACAAGCCAGAGGAGCGGTCTGCCAGCGACAATTTGACAGGCTGCTCTTAAGCCGCCGAATGGATGCCTGATCGATGTTTAATTATGGTTCTCTGCTTCTATGTGAATCCCTGTCACAGCTGCAGATCAAAAAAGTGTTAAAAGTGTTGCATGCGCAAGCTTTCTTTTCGTTTGTGTTTGCACTCAAATGACAGACATACATTATCTCCCGTAAGATAAATGATATAAATGCCAGACATAAATCAAGAACAGGGCTCCAGTTGAATAAAAGGGGCAAATTGGAGCATCAACAGGCATCAATAGATACAAGTTGAAATGCACCAACCAAGCTTTTCGTAAAGTGAGCATTGCTCTTGTGTTACACAGATTGAGTTCCCTAACATCTTGTTAACTTTGTATTCAGAGCACACCCACCTATCGTCCTAATTTACAAATATGGGTATAGGATGTCGGGGTCACAGGCTCTCATCACTTTGTCACAGTACCTTGGTGGCTGCTTTACAATTCCCCACAACCACTATCTCTGTCATTTTGATCCGACATGAAATAACATTTAAGGGAACTATGTTCATCGTGTGTAATGCCAGCTCTCAGTGTTTTCCATAGGCCATGGCTCATCTGGTGGTACATCTTGCATGCCACATCTTGTAAATGTGAGTTTCATGGCTAGTCTGCTGTAACTCAAGGCTACATCACACAGTTACACACTGCCATCTGGTGGATGCAGGCCTGAATTTTTCTTTTTCTGTGGAATGAAATGGCACCCCCTGATGTTCATAGAGGGGTCCTGCTTCATTTTACTTAAACATGAGAGTTTATACAGCCTATGGTTTCACCCATCAACACTGGTAGTTGTTTTGGGCTGTGAGCACAAGAGGGCCAATGAGGCCAGAATACAGAATGATCTCTTTTAATGTGATGTTGGACTGCAGTTTGTACAGGTGCCCTACCCAAGAGTGATTAGTTTCACTGGGTGTCGGTGGTTCGGTTCCATCAACAGAATAACACATACCTCTTCATGCACTATAATTAGAACTGGTGCTAAATATAGTAGTATTTGTTATGTTGCCAAGGTTTTGTTTATTGTAATGCCACTATGTCTTGGCATACTGTTTATTTTACATCTGATTCATTTTAAAAGATGAACAAATGACACAAGGCAGCACAAAGCCTTATAAACACAGTCTTTTTAACAGTTTACAGTGTTGTTCACTATTTATTCAACTGTTTCCTGGTATGAGAAACTCTGGATAATACAAGTGGCAGTTCAATTTATACTGTAAATGTAAAGAAAAGTACATGTACTGTGTATGAACTCTTATATTGATTTTATAGTTTTTTGGGTCTATTGTATTCTATTATAGATCAAGTCAAGTCAGAGATTTTAGCCTGATTTGATGCTACTAAATTAAGTGAGGCCACCGAATTAGATTACATAGACAGAGCCTTTTTCCTCAGATTTTTTAGGCTAATTTGGATGGTTAACTTAAAAAAATACAAATAACCCTTGTCTGTATATATTTTTATAATGGTGCAGATTTGCTGGTTGCATGACATTTAAAAATCTGAACAACAAAAGGCAAAGAGAGTCTCTGTACATTTCAACTTGCTAAATATTCCAGCTGTCTTTGTCTCCTTAAGCACTTACATTTACAGGCATGATCAGTGTTTTCAGAATCTGCACCAGTTACCACTGGTGCACCATAGATGTCAACCATTATAGTGCGAGGAGGAGCTCTTTCTATATCTTCTCCTTCGATGGTTAACCCTCAGGAGATCATTAAGCAGGAATGCCATTGCCATTGTAGCTCAGGATACATACAGCCCTGTGGCTACCACATCTTCCGCCTCTCCCATTTCTCATCTATTGTGAAGCAGTCGGGCGAGCTGCAGTGTGGGAACGTAGTAGCGATTAAGTTTTGGCCTCTGTGATCCTACTCCTCCCCTTATGTGTTTGTGTAATGTGTCATCTGTCTGAATAATTTCCAAATAAATGACAAGAAAGCTCACTCGTCCTGTCATGACGGTTAGAAACTCCTTGTCAGTCAGGAAGGCTTTCCTGCGGAGTCAGGAAGGCTTTCCTGCGGAGTTTCATGACTACTGTTCGAGGAAGTTACGGGAAATAGGAGAGCGTTACTGATGCAATCAGTGTCACCTTTTCTTCCAGACATTTCATATTCAGATTGTACTCTACCTTGAGAGTAATAGAAATATAAATTATGGCCATCAGTCAGTTCAAGAGATTAAAGGAAATATTGTCCATTCCCAAAAAGTAACTAGTAACTATAGTTGTCAGATATAAACAGTATTAACCTCTGAAATGTAGTGGAGTAGAAGTGAAAAGTGAAAATGTCCTTAAGTAAAGTAAATTAATCTACCTAATTACCTTCTGCCACAGGTTGTTGGGTTTAGCAAGTTGTCCCCCAAAAACAGGCTGAACTAGTTAACTTTACTCAAACAGAAAACGATGCAGCATTGGTCTGATTTTCATGCATAACATGCACAGCAACATGCATGCAGAACTGGAACTGCAAGTTGAAATCGGTAACTGGTAACCAAGCTCCTGCTAAGAGAAGTATGTTAATAATACATAATGACTTTTTGTATCAGTTAAAAAATGTAGTTATTGCAAGTATTGTTAATAGGTGCCTTGTTCACATCCTGCAGCTATAAACAAGGTTTTTGTTGCCTATTCCATTTGGTTTAACTCGCTAAAATGACTTTATTATATTTTCCACAAGCTTTTTATTGTGAAAATAGCGTCCAATCAAAAGCTGGACAACTTGGTTGGTAATTAAACCAGATTTGTCTTGTACATACACGTAAACATCCTATAGTAGCTTAATTTCAATGTATTTCTAATTACTGTCTCTTTTTTCCCTTCTCCTATGTGTCCGCAGCTCATTTATTGTTCTGTGTGTGCTGCTACTGTCTTCATCACAAATCTGTTGTCACAGTTATCATAATATATGAGGGCTTGGCTGTCAGTATACTGTATTGTACTGTACTGTATAGTGTCATCAGGCACTGTGGCCCCCCGCGAGAGCGCCAGATGCCACCTCAATCCCACATGGACACACACTGACAGTTAAGGTAGACCAGGTCGCCAGAATGGATGAATGAACAGTGAATCAAAACACCATTTTGCTCAATAAATGTGTTTCTGATCCAGTACAAACAGTATTAACGTAATTTTTTGTATTCTAAATTTAAATTTTTACTTTATTATGAACAATAAACTTAACACTTTACTATAAGTACCCCAATTTAGCATTTATAAGCGGTATACAAACATGTAATAAATGGTTTATGACACACTACAATGTAGTTATAAGCAGCTATAAGGATATTAAGTGATTATTAATGTACAGTATTTGTCAGCAATGATAACTTATCCAAAGAAGACATATTTTATATTATTACAACTGAACTATATTGTCATTAATTGTCTGTTTATACACCAACCTCCACAACTACATTATAACGTGTTATTAAACATTTATTAAATGTTTATATACTGGTTATACATGCTACATAAGAGGACTTACAGTAACTGTTACTGTTTATATTATTGTGTCATGCATACAACTCCATAGACAGAATACATTCATATAAGCTGCACACACGTTTTCAAACAGTACAATAAGAAAGTTCAAGAATCATAACAAATCTTCAGACCCTCATTGTCTACAACAAAATTCATAGGGAAATCATTGGGAATGACATTTTCTATATAATACTGGAGAAATGAGAGTAAATCTAAGTTGAATAGTCAATCTTGTCTTCTTTTCCAGGCTTTTGAGACAAAGTTTTGTTGAGCCATTTCATGGAAATCATCATCGTTTGTACAATACATCAGTTATACATTTGCAGTGTAGTCCTTTCAGTAGCCGTGTGTGTAGCCGGTATGCTTCTGTATGTCTTCCACACATACGGTGTTAATTGAAGCTAACAAGGCTGTGAATGATGGATGAATTATGACTCCACTCCAGCGACTCCACTCCAGAACTTGGATGTCCCTCTTTACTCTGATGGGCTGCGCTGAAGGGAACAGAGCTCCATACACACACATACCACACACACACACACACACACACACACACACACACACACACACACATACACACACATACACCATGGGGAGGAAGTATAGCCTGTGACGAAGAGAAGAGTCCGCAAAGAGAGCTCAGAGAGTGTGTGGAGCGTGTCAGAGTGTGAACAAGGGCTTAAAGAGTTCCGTGATGTGACGTATGGGCCGCTGCTTGTGTGTGACGTGACATCAAGTGTGTGGAGAAGGTGTTTGGATACCTGTTTCCTGCTTTTATTTTGTGCCGAGGAGGGGATGACTGATGGAGAATCTGCTGAGTAACTTTTTAAGCAGAGGTTTTATAGGTAACAGGCATGTAAATGTATGATTGAGAGGCCTGAATAAGTGATGTATTGCTGTTTATATGAGGTACATGTGTGTGTGATGGTGCTTGTTTTGTAGAAACTGATAGATACATTTGTTGGTTCTCATTTGAAGTGGCTGGTTTGTGTGATAAAGTGTATGAGAGTTGTGTATGTATGCTACCGTGCGGTTATCACTGCTGGTGTTGACTTGTCAGATCTGTGTATGATGGTGAGTGTGTGTGTGACGTTCATATGCTCGGTCTATGTGTGTTAAATGCTACGCTTGGGTGTGTTCTAGTTGATCTGTTTGTGTGTTTGTGGTTACGTATGTGACAGTATGTGCTGGGTAGCTTGTGCATGAGTGCATGTGTGTGTCGGGGCGATGTACCGGCGTTCACCCTGTGCCAGAGGAAGGGTTCATTTTGACTTCAGTGAGGAAGTCATCAGGAAACTCCACGCAACCAACCATGGCCATGCTCACAGGTCAGAGGATAACCACACAACCACACACACACACATTTCATGCTGTCTCATACAGAGAGATTTTTATTTGGTGTCACTTTTGAGGTCATTTTCACCTCTGAATCTGTCCAATTGAACTGTTTGTTCCATTTAAAGTCGTCTTATTTCAAGAAACCCTTCACTAAGTTGTTAAAGTCTTCTCAGAGTCCCTTAACTCCTCCCCTTGCCGTGTGTGTATCCAGTACATGTGTAGTCTTACTTCCTATTTCCCATACGTTAAGCAATCCTCTCATGTGTTTCTCATCATTATATTAATCCTCAGCTGGAATGTGGTTTTATGCACTGTCTCGTGCTTGGGTGAGAAAATCCAACTTAAGTAGATGTTAGGTTTTCAGGGTGCAACCGTTTTTGCAGAGTGATGTTTTGAATAGGGTTGCGTGCTGTGTTACTGCAGTTAAGAGAGTGAAGTAGTTTGCCATGCAAATAAGTCTGGAAGTGTGGAGATTAATTTGTTTATTGTCGCCACTTGTTTTTAGCCACAGTCTGAACATAGTCCGGTCTGTGAGACATAATGACAACCAGACGACCCAAAGGATGTATCTAAAAAAAACAAATCATGACATTGAAGGGTCTCCAATCGTCTCAGCCTTTAGCAACTCTGGTAAATTTGACTTTGTTGCCAAGCAGGATCTCTTGTCTGACCGAATTAGTTTATGTTTTGAACCTCCAATAACACCAGTGTCAAACTCTTTCTACATAGTAAATACTGGTATGCGTACCAGAGCCAACACATTGACCTAAAACAGTGGTTTCCAACTTGGGGGTCAGGGGGTACAGAGGAGCTACAAGACAACGAGCTAACGAGCTAAGAAAGAAGAAAAAACATTTTTGCTACACATAATGATGTTTATCCTTTTTGAGTTTCCTCAAATCTTTGTTTCCTTCTGAAACACCGGAAAGTTTTACATTAGACTGAAACAATATGAGAAGGGAACATCATTCTGTGGTTGAGCTGAAGGTTGAAGTATGCAGCTTCCAATGAGGGAAGCTACTGCCTGGCTCAACACCACATGTAGGGATTTCTTTGTAATTTGGTTGAACTGACTCTTCAAGAATGTAATGTAATTGTTGTCGTAGTATTTCTGCGCCAAAGTGCTCCTTATTAACCTTAAAGCAGCATACAGCACCATCAGTGGACGGCAGACATCAAAGAAGGGAGTGGGGAAAGAGTGGATGGGATGACCTGACATTGATGTTGTGACAGAGATTTAAACTAACAACGTTAAGAGCCTGGACTGGACCTCAGCCAGCAGAAAATCCAGGACGCAGCATAGTAGTTTCATTTAAAAGTTCACATGACACACTCTGTTTACACTGATTAAATTTACTTAAAAGAATCAGGAAAGCAGGGGAATGACAAATACATGCTACTATAGGAAAACCATGTAACTTTCATACATTATTGATATTGCTTTCTACAATTTACACGGACTGTCACATTATACGGGACCCTCACTTGTTTTCCTTGAAAGCCATCATTAGAGAAAAAATGCATTATTATCAAATGTGTGTAATATGTTTTTCCCACATAAATAATCCTGAATTCATGATGTTTGTACCAGGATTTTGAACCCTTAATGGAAAACTAACTCCTGCCCTCATGTAGGACATTTATGCTCGAGGATGAGAATCAGCCTCCAGCTATTTGTTTTGCTCCTCAAGTAAGACAGAAGCACTGTGGTGATTTATTTGTCTTATCCCACCTGCTTAATGTGTGCAATTTTCCTATTTTAACAGTTGCGATAAAACACTCAGTATGTCTATAAACATTGTGACACACCCTTGCAAGGTTGATTGTAATAGAGGGTAGCTACAATAGAAATGAGAATTTGGTTCAATTAAGTTTTAGATAGAAAATGATTGAGAATGAAAATAAGCCGCAAATAAAGCTAGAAATAACCAACATGGATGCTGACATTGATTGCAGATTCTTTTTTTTATGTTTGAGTCAGGGAAGAAATAAACCAGTGTGAAAAACTAGGCTGGGTCTCACCCCAGGAGGACTGTGGGTATTCTGGCTCAGCTGGAGACGCATCAGGCTGCTGGCTTGGACTGTTTAGGGGACATCATACCATGTAATAGAGCAGAGCAAGGGAAACAATGAAACGAACACAACAAAGTTAAGAGTGGATGTCTTCGTGACGCTGGAATAATGTCTTCAGAATGACCGGACACTATAACAGATTATTAAAATACCCGACAACATAAAGTTTACTGAGCAATTTTGATGTCATGTGATCTGTAATTTACCAAAAGTTATCTTAACATGCATAAATGTAATGTTAAATGTTTATTTCTTTAATCTTTTAAAACCAAATAGCCCTGGTGGCAAAATGTAATTTGTAATCATGGAAGTGTGGAGACGTTGAGCTGTGGAGACGTTGGGCATCCACCTCTGGTTGGGTGGGTTCCACCTCTGTGACCGAGGGTTTCCTGTGGAAAGTACTGGGCTATACTGAAGAAAGCAGAAGTACAGATGGTGTACTGTACTGTACTGTACTGTGTGCCTGAATCATTAGACAGGTAGGCGAGGACCGCGTGAGCGCCGCGGGATAATTACTCCATGACCGCTTCCTCACACTGCTGTGTGCATTGCAAAATGCATATGCTTTTGTTTGTACATAGCCTGCAACATACTGTTTGCCAGGAAATGTTTCTCAAATCTCTCATTTTCTCTCACCAGCTAGGACAGATAATCTCCTGGTTAGATGGGCTTAACCAAATATTTGGACAGTGACCTGGATTCCTATGGCATAATAACAAAGATCACATCTCCTTTTATCTGTACAGAAGGCTTTTATTTTCAGCCTTCACTACATGTCAGGACAAAGTTACCTCAGATCACCTCGGACCAACATCACTTCTCAAGTGAGGACTTTTGGAGGAGGAACTACGCAGTAATATTATTCCGAAAACTGTTTTTTAATGCTTAAAACCAATACTGTCCATTTGCAGAAACATAAGTTGAGACGCAGAGTACAAATAAACAAATTAGACGTTACTCACAGCTATTCACGCTGTTATCTGAGTACATTGCATAGGGAGCCTTTTAGGGCAAAGGAGAAGAGCAGCAATGCCTGTAACATGATTGTAATTGGTCACAACAAAAACACACAAAACCAATGTGGCTTTGCGGCTGTTGGCAAAATAAGCCATAACTGCTTCAAAATATCGCCCATATCTGTTTAAAAAGTGCAAGAATTTTCAGTCCAACACAGTGTTTAATTAAACTAAACAAAAGTGAGCCCGAGGCTGCTCTTCAGCTTCATCTTATATTTCGTTACATGTTAAATAGCTATCAGCGTCTTTTCACTTCGTGGCCCGTTTTCCTCTGCAGCGTGTTGTTTTGTGTTTGCTTGCCCATGGGTGGGGTGCAGCACTGTGTTGTAGAGTTTGTGGTTCAGCAGTATTTTATTTGCAGTGCACTTTACTTACAGTATACCATGTTGTTATGGAGATGGATACACGGAAAAATGTGGCGAGGACTCGCAAGTCTGCCGTGGTTATGTGGTCAGGGCTTTTGATTTCTGAGTGACTCGCCAAAGTTGAAATTAGCTGCCGTGACTTTGAAGTGGGTTTCATGATGATAATGGAGATTATTTCAATTAAGATAATGACGAGGATGACAACAAGTGATAGTATTGATGGCTTGGAGGATCACAAGGATCAAGACGGTGGCGACTCTGGGGCTGGTGATGATGATGACGATTATTGGGAGCGGGATGGTTGAGATGATGCATGATGAAGCATGAGAACAAAATATAGTTATCTACAGTTGCGGAAGAAGTATTGAGATCTTTTACTTTAAGTAAAAGTACCAATACATGAATGTAAAAATACTCCATTACAAGTAAAAGTCCTGCATTGAAACTCCTACTTAAGTAAAAGCAGCGAAATGTACTTAACGTATTAAAAGTAAAATGACTGGATCTGCGGACAAATGCCTCTTGTGACTGATATATTATTATTAATTACTTATTCATTACAGTAGTGTTAGATAGATGCAGCTAATGCATAAGGAGCATTTTACTGTAGTAGCAAGTTGAGGTGGAGCTTGTTTATACTGACTACTGACTACACTGATTTATTGTAAGGGATCACAAGCCAAAAAGGTTGGAAACCACTGGTTAAATCTTGAATAAAGCATTGTATTATGTTAGCATTATCACATATTCTTTAATGTAAAATCTTAATCTGAAAAGTAACCAGTAACTCCAGCTGTCAGATAAATGTAGTGGAGTAAAAAGTACAATATTTTCTCATGAAATGTATTGGAGAAGGATGAGTAGGAGTATAATGTAGCATAAACTGGAAATACTCAAGTAAAGTAAAAGTACCTTAAAACTGTGATTAAGTACAGTACTTGACTAAATGTACTTTCCACCACCGGTTATCAGTCAGGATGTCAGTGAAATCCACCTCCCTACAATAATTTGTTGTACTGAATAGAAAGTTGTAAGTTGACTGGAGTTGTAGTTCCAGCACACACAGTTCAATGAGAGCAATAGAGAGAAGCCAGATACTGTGGCCGCGAGTAGCCTGACTCTGTACAGACCAGGGAATGTAATGGAAAAGAGATGCCACACTGCAATTTACCAGCCCAGGAATGTCTTTTTTTTTTTTTTTAAAGCAATGTCCTGCTAAGTTTCTCTGTCTTTGTCTGTCAATTTTCACTCATATTCTCTTTGTCTTCCTCCCAAGTAAACGTACATTTCAGTACACACACACACACACACACACACACACACAAATACTTAGCTGCCCATAGTCCCTGTTCCATTGTCATCACACCTTTTGACCAGTTCTGCTTTGTGTTTCCTGAAATCATGTGACACGTGGCTGTGTGTTTGGACTGTAAATGATTTCTAAACGAGAGCATCTGCTCAATGACTTTGTTCCTAAATGTGCATGTATAATGACTTGGCGCAAGTCCTGATTACGTTAGTGGCCTAATTTCTATTAATAAGTGCTGTATCTAGTTGGATGCCTGAGTTTTCTTCTGTTTTTGGTCCCAGATTACAAAAGGCCGGAGGACAAATTAGATTTTTAGCGTGGTTTTAGCTTGATGGGATTTTTTTTTTATATATAAATCAAAGGCTGTGACCATCAGTGGTTTATGCGCATAATTGTGGAGGTTCATGTTTTCATTAGTGTGGTTTGCAGGGCAGGAGAATAGATTTCTCATGTAAAAATACAGGCTTCAGTAAAATTGTCACAGTTGATACAACTTAACAATAAACCTTGCCAATTTGGGACAGTGGGAAACAAAATGCAATGTAGTATTTTGTTATTATAGTTAAGTATTTAGTACGGCGTACCTTCGGAGCCTGCTCAAAATCGTAACTACACATCAGGGCTACAGAGATACCACATGGGAACAGCTAGAACTGTGATTGGTCAGCTTGGGCTTCCTGTATTTTCTCCCACAAGTTTCTGATGCCGGTAGAAGTTGTTGATATTGAAGACAACCTTAAGGAAGTTGGAGAAAGATCCAGTAATCTGCAGCTTTTACGTAACACACATCTAGCAAAGACATCTTTACCGCAAACTGTCTGAATAAATGAATGATTGTGAACACAGTGACTGCACGGCGGTAGTTACCTGGATGTAACTCCAGTTCTAATGATAAATGCATTGCCCACCATCACTCTGTATCACAAAGTGAATGAAGAGCGGGATACGGCCTCATCATGTACAGTACATCCGGCTAGTGTTGTGGTGGTGCTATCAGTGGGTGAAATCTGGTGTTGGACTACACATCAAAACACACACCGTACTGTAGGTATCTATGGCGGGGCTCCCGTTAACTTATCCATGCATATATTCTTATTCTTATTAGATTTTTGATGAAAAACTGGAGTTGAGAAAAGTAAAACCACATTTCTGGTGTTGATCATTTCATACTGATGTCATCAATTTTCCAAGTGGTCTGTGTTTAGATGGTGTGGCAACAACAGTTTTAGTGCTGACGCAAAATCTTCATGTTGCATCATTTGAATCAGGAATTGAGCATCTTTAAACATTCCCATTGTGGGTAAAGGTAGCCAAAGAGACACTTATGTGTTCAGACTAGATGCGGGAACAGAATTCGACAATGATGACAAGTTAAATGTCCTTAAACATTTAGATTTCTTCAGTTTGTTGTTGTTAAAGTTGATCCTTTTGCCCCAGTCGAGTTTTATAAGTTCATGCATTGGGAAATGTCTGCTTCAGCATGTGCATGTTTAGACTAGTTTGGGTAATTAACCTATTTTTAGACACTTCTGCTGCAGATTCATGTAGGGAAATCTTCCTGCGATCTTTTGGAGCATAGTATTTAGCTGCTATTTTTGCTCGGTCTGATGGGATCACTCAATCAGATCATCATCCTTATGGGGCATTTCAGAGCTCTGGCACATTTCATCGAGCCGTCTGGTAAGACAGAAAGTTCTTCTTAGGATCCACTGCTCGTCCCAGACATCTCTCTGTTTCTTCTTTAGTCCCAAACATCTGTTAGGATTGTTGGAAAATGTTTGTCTCTAACACACGTTCAGTTCTACTAATGATGTAGGAGAACAGATGGCTTTTATCTATGACTTTTCAAGCCACGAGATTGTTAACATTAGCAGAATTGCTCATTTAATAACAGAACAAAAGCCCATTCAAGTGTGTGTCGAATAAATAATATTTAAACCTTGGCTAACACTAGGACAAACAGGAGGTGTTACCATGGCACCTCTGTTTGCACAACCCGACAGACAAATGGTCACTGGTTTCCCCTCAGCATAACACACAGGAAGGAAGAGATTAATTCAAAGTATAAGAATGCTCTCTCTCTCCCTGTCTGTGACACTCTGTGGCTCTTTCTTTTCGAAAGCACAAGTATCTGTTTCTTCTTCACAGACTGTGGCCAAAGTTTTTGTATTTCAGCTTACTCTGGTGATGATGTAGGACAATTCAACAGTTAAAGTAAAAGACAGAAAGAAATTCAAATAAATACTGATTTTGTTCAGGGTTTTGTTTGCTCAAAAGACATCTTTATGTCATTTTTAAGCAAAAAAAGGTCAACATTTGTTGGTCAGACAAAACATTATATTTGAAGATGTCACCTAGGGCTGTGGGAAATTATACAGTGTATTTTTCACAAATTTCCCACATTTTATAGACAAAACAATTCATCGATGAATCGAGAAAATAATCTGCAGATGAATTGATAAAAATAATCATTAGTTGCAGCCCTAATATTGCCCCATGCCCCATGTCATTTCCCACGAAAAATAAACCAAACATACAGTATTTGTCACAAACCTTTCCAACCTCCTTTGCCATCTTCACTTTCTGTTACTGGATGTTTTCAGTTTAGTCAGTAGCAGCTGCCTCCTCCTAAATTCCACCAAATTTCAAATGAAGACTCTCCATTAAAAAATGCAGGACAGAGTTCAGTCTGCCAGAGAACCTGGACCCTAATGTCTGCTTTGTCAAATTTAGATTCGAACTACAACAGGTCTAAAATACAGTTTATGTTGCAGGTAATCAGTGATATATTTTTCATAAATGTGGCTTTGTTTACTGATTTATGTAGCAATTATGTACCTTGCACCTTAACTTGAAGTACAAGTTGGTTTTTTAAAACCTTTTCCTCCAACTTTTTGTTCAGCTCCCAGTGCAATGCAGAATCAAATTCAAATACTTGGTTTGGCCCAGGTCGGGTGGTGATTTTCTAACTGACCTCAAAGATAAAGTTTTCCCTAAACTGCCTTGCCTCTGTGTACTGTATGTGACCTCAGTCAGTTATGTCAGACAGTTGCTAGACTTATCTTGTTCACACTGTATAAGTATTCTATAAGTATATCTATAAGTATTATTGATATGCATAAACCTTACAGGCTGTCATGGCCTTTAGTCGAAGCTAGATTACATTCTAGTCTGCTAGTTTTCATGAGGAAAGCTATATTTTTAGGTATACCTGAATATTTTTCAGCTTGATTGAAGTACTCAAACACATACACACACGTATCCGTCTCAGTATGTGGATAAATGGCATTTAGTTACCCAGAAAGCCAAGACTAACCTTTTAAAACATACAGTTATGTACAGGGCTTCCACAGGAAGGAACAAGTGACCAAACAGTATTAGAGAATCAACAAGTGTTTACACTTTAAAGAAACAAATGCAGATGTACCTACAGAAAGGCAGACTATGATTGAATACAAGCGTCTTCCTGTCTGATATTGTCTTAGTTTTCATTAGTTTTATGGATGATTGTCCATGAAACACGTAGTTGGTGGTAATTTGAGCCAACATAGCAACTACTACTGCCAAAGCTGACGGGGATCCAGTAAAATAAACAAACGATAGGAATGTCGTGTCATCATAGCAAATCATTTTAGGGTCAGAGGGAGCACTTCCTGATTGCTTTAGTGAAACGGAACACCAAAAACATAACTAACCCTATACAGCATCATAATGATCCTGATTAGTTGGAAAATATGTCAGTCTCCAAGAAATTCCCAGGGATCAGAGTTCCCTGTAGTTCTTTGGAAGGTTACAGACGACACACCATCATATAAAAACGTATAAACACAAGTTTACGTCATGAAATCTGGTAACGCTTTGATCCTATTCAACCCCCATTCACACGTTATCAGAAGCCTTAAAGTCATGCGAGTTTCCTTCCACCTCTGAAGTTCATAGTTACAATAAAGTATTTAGGCTCTGGCTGTCTGGGTCTCTCAGCAGTTTGAATAAACAGTCCTTGTTGTCATCCTGCTTCTGGTTGACAGAGAAAGAACTTGAATTTTACATTTTACATTTGTATAATTTTACATATAGAGTAGATTTCCAGGATCCAAATGTTGACATCCATGTTGTTCTGTGCATGAACTTCAAAGAGGAAGCATGGAGACTGGCATGAGTGAGAATAGTTTCCCAGACAAACGCACTAATCCAGTAAACCACCAGGACACCCCATTTCATAGAAAGGGGTCTTTGTTCCCAAGGTCTGTCTTTGTGTTGTTTTTTCGAAGGCTAAATTCTTGGATATCCCTTCTTTGTCCTGTTAAGTAGACCAGAGTAAAAACGCAGCCATAAGATAAATGTGCTTATTTTTTGTCTTCCAGTAATTACTGGAGGCCATTACAGAGCAGTTAGATAAGCTTGGTTTGTTTAGTTTAGCTTGTAACCATAGTTGAACATATGTAACAAAATTATCAAAGCTCAAAGAGGTCTACTTGGTAGCTTTTTGGAGCTTTCAATCGCGTCTCACAGTCTTAATTCAGCAAATAGAGCTGTAGAAAGCAGTTGAAAGTTCAGAAAAGCAATGTGGACCTTTGGTGTTTTGGACGTATTTTGTTACATATACTGTTTCCAAAGGTCAAGAATGAACTTCCAAGATCAGATGGTTACGTATATTTAGCTATTTTCTCCATGGTCTAATGGGACGTCGCTAGTCAGGGGGGTGCAGTCAGTGCTACCTTGGGACTAAACTAGACACAAACATTGGCATCAGACAGTCACATGAGAGTCATAAGACTTTCTGTGTTAAAATGTTGTTTTTACATGAAAATCCTCAAATGTTGGTGTGCAGTTCGCTTCAGTTCAGAGACAGCGGCTTTGTAGTCTGAATGTCAACTGATGGGTCCGTTATCAATGTTTGGTTCTTGTTTGAAGTTTGCAGTGTTAGAACAAATTTTAATCACTTGTTGGTTATGTTTTTATATGAGGAATAATTACGGAAGCGTTTGCATGTGTTGTTAATCAGGATACTTTTTAAAACCACTGCACCCCTTAGTGATTTTTTTATCCATGGCATCCCCTCCATCGCTGCGCCACAACTGCATATTTAGATGTTTATTCTTCAGTTTTGTTAATTTAAATGTTGCCCTCTTCTTTTGTTTCATGAAATATTATTAAAAATGTACAGTAATAAAAAAAAAAGGAAATAAATCTTACGGGACCCTTGGCCCCTCTACAAGGGTGGTGTGGCACCCACTTTGGGAACCACAGCTATAGTTACTTTAGTATTTGTTAGTGCTGAATATATTTATCAATAAACAGAAACAATTTTGGTAATCATTTTAGTCATTTATAAAGCATGTCACAGGTTACAAAAAACTTTTTCTAATATCTTATAGACCAAATCTGTGTGTCAGCCATTTAACCACCTTTATAAATCAAAGCACAAAGTCCAGTATATCAGACTACAAAGTATTTTTATGCTTCATTCTTCTTTACTATCCATACCTCATTGGTGAAATTAACATAACCATGTGCTAAACTAACTGACCACAAACAAACCTTTAAAAAAATGATGACGATTTAAACTTTGCCCTCCTTAATTTCCTTGTTAAGTGGCCATTGTACAGATATTAGCGTAATATGCACTCAGGGTTCTCCTGTTACAAAAACAATGGACTCGACGTAGATAATATCTCAGCAAGGAGCTACTCTCATTCTTATACATGGACATCTCATTGTGTGTTATTGTTTACATAACACAACAGTCATCAGCGCTCTCTCCGGCTGTGATGGGGCAACCCACATCATTTTTCATCCTGTTTGGCTTCTCATAACCGCATAAAGCCCCATCATAACACCTGTACCCTGGCTGTTACTGTCTCACACGACACACATGACTGTAAAAGACTTACTCATGAGGATGTGACTCAGCTCACGGTCAGCTCGGAGCTTATGAATAACATGGAGCATGTGACAATGCTCCAGCTTCCTGATAAGTCAGGTAGTTAAAAACATAACATGTGCAGTGATGGAAAGTAACTCAGTACTGTACTTAAGTACATTTTTGAGGTACTTGAACTTGAGTATTTCAGTTTTCTGATACTTCTACTCCACCACATATCAGAGGGAAATATCTTACTTTTTACTCCACTGCATTTTAGATTAGATTAAGATTTTACACACTCAAAATGTATGAGTTTATGAAATATAATGTCTTACTATAGAATAAGCTTTCCAGTCGTATATAAAGTAGATACAGTTGACTTCCACATGAATACATCAATAACAATAATCCATAAATATAATGCATCATAATGTAACACCCAGGGACCATTTTTCTGCATAATGAATACTTTTTCAACTACTTTTGACAACTTAAGTACATTTTGCAGATAATACTTCTGTACTTTTTCTTAAGTAAGGTTTTGAATGAAGAACTACTTGTATTTGAGTATTTGTATACTGTGGTATTACTATTTTTCCTTAAGTAAAGGGTCTGAATACTTCCACCACTGACTGATGTGCGTGTCATTCTGAGTTTGAAACTGTCTTGTAAACTTTGTTATATCATTCATCTCATCCTTCTCACCTGTCTCTTTCCTCTCATGAGGTCTTGAGAACAGTCTTGGCCAAAAACAGACTATGAGTCTTTGCTTTCTTAAATGGAAAGTCATTTGAGATATATGGGTCTTTTCCTGGCCCTGTGAAAATGTCATCCTTTTGGATTTCCTTGGTACTGTATATCATCTTCATCTCCAACCTAATGTGTGGCATTCCATCTTTTATAGAAGATAAGAGAAAAAGATTGGACAGTTGTGAGATGTGTGTTGTTGATGTGGATGACTAGACTTGCCTGCGCTGGCTTCCAGAATTAGTCGTCTCTACACGTGACCACCACACACAAAGCAGTGGATTGACCTGAGGGCAGAGCAGTCAAGCATTCAATGCATGGTGCATAGTGCAGACATGCATGTGTATGCATGTGTAAGGCACACACACACACACCTTTCATATACCTTTGATCTTTTATCCTCATTCTTTTTTTCTTACAGTGTTTCAGTGCGTCATCGTAACCTGTTTAGAAACAGGAAGTTTTACGGGAAATTAGGCATAGAAAATGCCTTGTACTAATCGTAGTATCACGTCATAATTCACAGAAAAAAGGAGAACGCATAGCAAACCAGAGTAGCTGCCGATCCGAGCCTTTTCTGTGCGCTTCATGCCATTGAGCGCCTGTATGTGAGCCTTTTTTTAAATTTATTGTCTCGTCAGTCTCATTTATTTCCTGTTTTTTCTTCCCTCTGTAAAGCTATTTGCATCTACTGTTTTGAAAAATGCTGTGCATCTAAAGTTTTACACTGCGTCAACCTGTCTGTGTTTTTATTTGTACAGACTGAGCCTTTAGCTCTGATGTCGTACATGTCATTGTTTTTGTTTGGACCCAGATTCCCATCATTTGTGTAAGAAAAGACACCCCTTCATCTTTCAGTCACTTCTCATTTTCCCTGGGGCAAAAAAAACATTAGAATTCCCAACCGTCCACTCCAATATGTCATACAAATGATTCAGAGGAGAGCATAGTGTAAGAGTCACTGATATTAATGAGTTCACACAGGGGCCTGTACTGAAGCACACCATCCATGTGCAGTGAAATGTAATATGTACACTACATAAAGCAGTAAGTTAGTACATTTTCATCAAACTAAAAGCCTGTTTCAATACTCTTTATCACAGTATAATATAAGAGTAGTGGTGCTGCAGCAGCTTTTACATCTACACATTGTCTGTCAGGTCTTTACTTTGGTAAATCTTCTTGCATACATGAACTGATACGTTTTTCATTTCAGATGTCATTGTAAACAGAGGAGGAGCAGTGATACAAGAAAAATACACAATATAACTGAACACTCAGTTGCAAAAAAATATTTGTGACCTTTCCACAGACACTGAATATTTTGTTGGAAAAACATTAGAAATAAATCTTGCAGAGTTTTTAGTAATTATTGTGTTTTTCTTTTGCTTAAAGGTCCTAAATACGACATTCAGAACATTAATATAGCAGCAAACAACTATTTGCTATGTAAAGATGCAGTGGAGTAATGGCATCCTGATCAGAGCATGAAGTCACACTCCCTCTATGTGTTGTTATCCGAGCTTCTCTGTTCTTTGTTTTGAAGCCAGGATGGCCGCGCGTGCATGTCAGTGCATGTGAGTCCGCACCGCGTTTATAAAGAGACGAAGAGACGAAGAGAGCGCCCTCCCACACAGCATTGTAAAAGCGTGACGGGAGAGCGCAGTTCAAAGCGTTCAGCTGAAGGCATTCACAACCATCAAACTAGCTAGCATTAGCAGGATAGCTAGCAAGCTAATAGCTCCTAGCAAGCAACGGCAGCACAGCTGTGTCTGAGGGTGTATGTCTGTGTGTTTGTGTTCGAACTCAGCACTCACCAGAGACTCCAGTACTTTCTGTTATTTTCCTCCAGCCTTTTCCCCTCTCCTCTGTACATTTACCCTCCAGTCAGCAGTCAATATGGACTAAGAGAGACTAATTACATTATAACACCCACAGTGGAGGTCTGCACCTCCGTGGCTCGGTGCTGCAGACGGGTTGAGAAGCGAGAGTGAGGATAAATCCACTTTTTAATCCCAAAAGTTTGAAGCTCTCCTCCTGCCGGTAAACGGATCCAGATCAGAGAAGCCGGTGTGACTCCGGGTGTTTATTCCTTCAGATGTTCCGGCTCCGCCCTCGTTTGTCTCCTCTAAAGCTCCCCGGCGCTCAGCAGCTGTCTGTCGGCAAGCAGCGGCTGAGAGAGTCCGCTCCGCCCAGTTCTCCCAACACGACACTCTGCAAAGCCCCGCGGTACGCGCAACTGTTTCGCTCAAGTTGAATATTTACCATTATTATTTATTTATAGAGTATTTATAGACGGTTTTGGTGAGTTTTATTTTGTTTCTGTCGAGTTTGAATGAACTCCATTTGAGCCCATTTGTTTTGATGAGATGCTGTGCTCTACTGCAACAACTACTACTGGTTCTGAATGTTGCATTTAGGACCTTTAAAGATCCCCCCAGATGTGTTCAATATAAAAATACTGTGCTTTGAATAATATGCATATATTATTCAAAGCACAGTTAACTACAATTACTACAAAACGAAAAAAAATTCTTTAAAGTACAACTACTTCTGTCTCCAGAATCCAAAATCCAGAATCTATAAATGTGCATATATTGTTTTAAAACAAAGTCTGTTCTTAGTGTATGTGTGCTGGAGGTTTCAAGTTTTCACATCACACTTGTGTAAGTAAGTTGCATACCAGACCACAAGTGACTTTCAAACTATTGTGATGTCACAAAATCCTGCTCAAAATCCTGTTTTAAAGTCGGATCAGATTAAAGGTGAGCACAGAGAAACTGCCCCCCTTCAGCAGACGAATGTGAAAACAGCTCTCTGGTGTCAAACTCTGCACACACGTCATTCTGCACAGTGAAGGTCAAACATCAAAATGAAGAAACCATAAACAAAACATTTTTTTTTTTTAATGGAGAGGGGTTTTAAGTTTGTAGTGTAACCAGCACCTTTTCTGCTGGTGTGTGTTTACTATAAAGAAGGGAAAGTTGATGGCCATTAAAGCAGAACAAAGTAATAAAAAGAGAGCGACTTGCAAAAACTCAAACTACAGTGGAAAATGCATGGAAACTCTTGTGATGTCTCCTCCCATGGTCCTCTTTGATGATGTCTTAATGAGATCCACCTCCTCGTTCCCCCATTCCTCCACTTTCTCCTCCTCATGAATGTAGGGGCCTCAATCTCACTAATTTCCATCAGCGAATGAACACGGTGCACTCTCACAAGTCACTCTGCCCTGTCCTGACCGGTCATGTCAAGTCTATTTGTGTATGTGTGCGTCTACTGTGCAAAATTATGTGCAAGAGTGTGTGACTGCATCTTATTTCTTAAGGGGATGTTGATGTACACGTGAAAGAATTGCTCTTCCTTTTTCCTCATGCTCGGTCATTAAAACCTAATAACCTCTGTCCACAGAGTGCTCGATAATGAAAACAAAATGTTATCAGAA
This sequence comes from Oplegnathus fasciatus, assembly GCA_003416845.1. Classification (NCBI taxonomy): domain Eukaryota; kingdom Metazoa; phylum Chordata; class Actinopteri; order Centrarchiformes; family Oplegnathidae; genus Oplegnathus; species Oplegnathus fasciatus. The sequence goes on along the minus strand of NTHP01000203.1, from coordinate 307,094 downwards.
AAAGAGAGAGTCGGGAAGACTTGGTGTTGTTCTTATGATTTGTTGAAGGTCAGAATAGGAGTGTTTCACGGGAAAAAGCTTTGGATGAAATCACAGGAAAGCAAAAAGCACTTACTGTAGATCATCTCAGTTTAGTTTACTTACTTACCTCATCAGAGTATGTCCTCTAGCTCAGCAGCTGAGAGTCCATAAGATATTAGTTGTTTGATTGGTTGCCTTGAATCTTAAACCAGCTCCAGTCTTCTCCTATCTGGAAAGTTTTTATTTGTCTTTTATTTGCTTTATTGCTCTTCACACTACTGAAATAAAAAGCTGAATTAAAAATCAACGTCTTAAAAAAATGTGTGTTTATCTCTTTTCAGTTTCGATGTGGAGAATGGCCCATCTGCCAGCTGCAGCCCTCTGGACCCCCAGGCCTCCCCCGGCTCTGGTCTGGTCCTCCACACTAACTTCCCCGGTCACAACCAGCGCCGAGAGTCCTTCCTCTACCGCTCGGACAGCGACTATGATCTGTCACCCAAGTCCATGTCACGAAACTCCTCCATCGCCTCTGAACTGTAAATAGAAAACACATGCAAATGCACACAGCATGCACACATGGCACACGTATGCACATGCAACAGTTAGACAGAGAGATATACAGTAGAAGGTGGCAAAAAAAATTAAAATGAAAATCATTTTAGTTTTCTCAATGGATACCATATACGTTCTAATAGATAATGGTGTATTTGCATCTTCATCACAAAGAGCTCTGTGCTGTACTATCTTCAGTTCCAGCATTGGAGAGGAGAATACTAACTGTGAATGAAAATATATATATATTTTTTTTTTTACCTGAAAAGATGAAGTTGGCTGTACAGTTTTTCAGCCCTGATTAGTGTCTGCAGGCATTCCTTTCAGGCTACATACAGCCCAAACAACCTCATCACTTTATATAGCCTGAGAGACAAAAATGTGGGCTGTATGAACTGTAAATATTTGTATGAAGGCACCCACAAGTAATCATAACACATTTTTGGTATCATCAAGTATTTTATTATCAAGCATTTCATCGCAACACCCCAGTCAAGAGGAAGTTTAAATTTAGGAAGAATATATTGTAAAATATATATAAATATTAGGTGTAGGCAGAAAAGTAAGAACAGTTTATTTACAAACTGATTTATTCATTCATTCCTTCAGTTACGCACTGACTTACTCACCCATGTTACTGTGACAGTAGAAGTCGAGACAGTGTCCTGACAGATAACACACTGAACCAGGGACAGTCAGTCGTCTCCTCTCTTCAGTACTCTTGAACTGAGTCCTTTGCATCTATGACACAGTGTGTGTCGCAGCACAGTCAGCACAGTGTAACAAGAATTAGCCTAAAAAGAAGATACAAAATTAATATTTTTTGAATTCTACTTAAGTGGAGACGCTCTAATATTGTGGACACCATTTTACAGATGATTCAAAGGATGATAAAGATACTGTAATCAGAAATTAAAAGACAAAATTAAATGCTGGATCTTATTTTGTGCGACAGTATTTTACAGTAAGTTAATTGATTGATTAAGAAGTACATTAAAACTAGCTCTGGGTGATATGGGTATCAGTACGAATATTTTCTTACATCAGTATCTATCGTGACATTTAGAATTTAGGCAAAATTACAAGTAAAATTATCAAAGTGATTTTCAATACAATGAAGCCTCTTCCACTGTTCTCTCACATTTGTTAAACAAAAACTTGAAGTACTTATCGCATGCGTTTTTTGCTAAAATTTTCTTAGAATCATTAATTTGAAATGACTGTGCAACTCAGTAGCATGATATGATCATATAGTTATGCCGGGTTTTAGCATATTTTTAAGTTATTTCCAATATGTATTCAATGTTCTATGTTTTATGTTCAAATCTGTGTGTTCTGTGTTTCATCGTTACCACCCACCATTACCACCCACCCTACTTAAAATTAATCGAGTTGAATAAAGCTTGGATACAAGCTTTTGTCAGATTTAATAGATTTTTACTGTATTGGTGGCTGTTTGCCTTTTAATGCTCAGACTGCAGCCACAGTTCCTCTGCTGTTTTATTTACCCTTAAACTGCATCACTGGATGTACAGCAGGCTGCAGTCGAGGCTCTGCTGCTGCACTACTGCTCTGCCCCCCAGTGGAAGATCTGATGATTTGTACTCTATAGTGGGGGGTGGGTTTAAGGAGTCCACTGCATGACTCCAGATGTTACGTAACATGACAATGATTTGAAACCCACAGAAGGGTAATTCAGTATTTTGCCCTGTCTCAGCTTACAAAAATAGGTCACTCTTAGAGCTAAGAGCCTAACAAGGTTACATCCCATCTGAACAGCAGACTCCTGTTTTTCACCCATGACCATCCTCCCATACTGTTTTTTCTCTGTCAGTTAATTATAGTAATGAGGCTGGCTGGGTCATGGTAGTCGTTGCTTATGTCTTACTTAACATCTTTGCTTTTAACCGTGACCACGCTGGCAGAAAGCACTTAGCATTATGAGCTTTATGCAACAGCAAAACCTGATATTTGCACCGTATTTCTTATACCTCTCTCTTTTTGTGTTTCCAGACATGGTGATGACCTGATCGTAACGCCTTTTGCTCAGGTAAAAATCTTACTGTCTGTAATCCAAAATGAGTCAGATATTACCACTAATTATTATTAAGCAGTGGGGCAGTAGCCAACACTGATTAAGCAAAAACATCAGTGTCCAAAGTGCAAAGTTTAAATGAGCATGTAATGTATAACTGTACCATTTTATAATGATTAACTCTATATGATTACAGATTTATTGCACTCTGCGCTACAACCAAGCAGAAACTGTACAGAAAAATACAAAGGATTTTGAATAAATATGGTGCAAATGATCCGAATGATTATCTCTCCCTCTGCTTTTCTAGGTTCTGGCAAGCCTTCGAAGTGTGAGGAATAACTTCACTGTACTGACAAATGTCCAGTGTGCCTCCAGCAAGTGAGTGTTAATGAGTCGAGACCACGAAACCAAACTTTTTTTTTTGTTGTTGGCTTTTTTTCCTCAAATAGTTACTTCAGTGACCTGCTTTGAGTTCACATTTGATGCCGTTTGCCAATTTTCAGACTCTGGAAACATTAGGAAAATACTTCCTGCAGACTCTAAAGTTCAGAGGAGCCAGCTGATAATAAAACATGAGCTTTTATATTTTATTATAAGCCATCGTAGGAACCTCAATAGAGTGTTACAAATCAAGTTGAAGTCCAGACACTCCTGGGATTTTTTAGATTCCCTTGTAGCAGAGTGCGAAATGGATTTGGAAGTGACTCTTAAACAATATAAACATCATGCAGTAAATGTCGTGGAAGTGAAAATACATCAAACTCTTCTTTTAAGAGCTTTTAAAATCACAAAAAAGTCAAAGGCACTCAGTCTGCAGTTCCAATATTTCACCACAAGGTGGACGTATTGAGCTTTAAACAGACTGAGATGTGACACCAAAGCTGTTTCCACCACTCACAGTTAAGTAGTCCAGCAAACAGACACAGCACATGCCTCGTACAAACGCACATAAACACACACAAAGTCACAAAATGCAGATTCCCATCTGTGGAGTTTTTGAACATTTTAAAGTGGGATTTAATAACAAACTGAATGTAACTTAATATTACAGTGATGCCAAAATAAAAGTTGGAGTGTAATTTTAGAACCATCATTCCTCTTTTATCTCTTGTGAAATTAAAGAATAGTTTCCAACTATGTGTCGGTCAATTGAGATGCTCTATAAGGAATTGCTCTGTTGTGGTGAGGCACAAACACAAAAACACACCCGCAGCTATTCACACAGATGGAAGGCCTCATTGGTATGCATTTTAAGTACTTGTTGTCCCCACTGCATTTATTCTGCACTGCTTCAGCGGTCAGCGTGTCATATTTGTGTCTCACATATAATGAAGTTGAATTAAGAAATAAATGAGAAGGCTCGTCATGACACAAACACGTCTCACAGAAAACCTAATACTTGTACTCGTGGTTTTGCTCTTATATTAGTAGTAGTAGATAGTAGAGTCCACAATTACCATCTGTTGATTAGTTCAATTGATCTATTAATTGTTTGGCTTATATAAAGTCATAATATAATGAATGCCTGTTACACTTTCCTAAAGCCAAAGATGAGTCTTCAAATTGCTTGTTATCTCCCACCAACCATTTAAAACCCAAAGATTTTCAGTTCACAATAATATTAAACAGAGAAAAGCAGCAAAACCTCGCAACTGAGAAGCTGAAACAATGACATTAACGATTATTGATTATCAAAATAGTTGCTGATTAATTTTCTGTCAATCAACTGATTGATTAATCGACTAATCCTTTCAGCTCCACGCTAATGAAAGCAACACAAATCTTTAAAGCAGCAGCAGCAGTCACCTTCAGCATCACTGCAGATGCACTGGAAATATGTATGTAGGGCATCTTTCCCTCTATTCTTCATTGTGAAAGCTTGTGTGTGTGTGTGTGTGAGTCAGTGTCTAAAGATGCTAAGAGCTCTCTCCTCTTCCACAGGCTGTATTAACACTCAGTTTGCTGTATTGCATACCTGAAGCCTGTCTGACCCACATTCGTCTCTGACACCCACACATAGACAAGCGCAGAGGCTGAAACACACACACACACAAGGACGCAGGCATGGACCAACATGCTAATGCACACATATATTGAACTAAATCCACACACAAGATCAGGCAGATGATCAATGAGTCCCTGCTGAAAGGAAATGTATCAATACACTGTCAGCTGCCCGCTCTCCACCTGTCACTCTCTCTCACACACAAACACAGATACTGCACAGTGTTTTGTCCCTTCAAGATGCCACCTTTTTACCAATTATCATTAATATAATTATTATTATTAATATTATTGATATTATTATCAATTACAATAAAAACACCATAAAAACAAAACTAACAAAAGTCAACTGATGACCCATAATTACGTGTCTTATCTCTCTTCAGGAACGGTTTTAACTTGAGTGAAGTGATCCAATTCATGATCCGTCTCTGTGGGTGGGGGGTACCCCACGTTAATTCCCTGAACAGACAAAGAAGTCTGTCATACTTTAAGAGTCAGTTAAAGGAATCGTTCGACATTTTTGGGAAACGCACTCATTCGCTCTCTTGCCTAGAGTTAGATAAGAAGATGTAAGCTACAGCCACTCAACTTAGCAGCTAGCCCTGCTCTATCCGAAGGTGGCACCTTCCAGCACTACTAAAGCTCACTAATTAACACTTTGTTTCTTATTTGTTTAATCCATACAAAAACCGAAGTGTGTGCAGCAGTACTCTTGCACATGTTAAGTAAGTAGTGAGCTTTAGTTGTGCTAGCTGTTTCCCCCTGTTTCCAATCTTTGTGATGAGCTAAGCTAACTAGCTTCTTCTCATTTAAATCTTGGCAATAAAGCGAATAAATTTTGAATTATTTCGTTAAGCTCTCTTGCTGTGACAAAATGTTATTTGTTTTTTTTGTGTGAACCAAAGATGAAGATTATATACAGCAGATATGTAGGGTATTTCTTTATTTTGTAACGTGTTTCTTTTTCTGTCTTTCCTTCCTTCTTTCAGGAGGTCGCCTGCGGCAACAACTCAGCCTCCAATCACCAGAGTTTGTCTCCCAGGTAAGAGGCTCAGAGGAATGTTCTGCTACGTGTCTGACTTAGAGCTGTAGAGCTGCTGAAGAACACGTCTTTCTGTTTTTCCTTGTTCTCATTATTCTCTCCTCCCTCCCTCCCTGCCTGCCTCTCTCCTCCGTCTTGTCCTTTGCCCATGAACCCGCGTACGTGACGACTTTCACTTTTTTCGCCATCTGTCTCCAGCTCCAACATTGTAGTCCAGACTACTTTGTCATCGAGCTCATTAACCTTGTTCAAACACAATTGAAGTGGTATTTCAGACAAACACTCGTGTGCATGCAGACTCACACTCACACACAGTGTGGTCTATTAAAGCAGCTCACTCAAAGATAACAGCAAACCTCCCTTTTATTCTTTCATCACTTTTCATTTTAAGCAGCTGTGTGTGTGTGTGTGTGTGTGTGTGTGTGTGTGTGTGTGTGTGTCTATCTGTACCATATCTGTATGCGTGTACACTTCCACGCCAGTAAGAGGCAGTGTGCGAGTATGTGTGTACAAGCACAGATGACTTTATGAGCACTAATACATGTGAGTGTGTTTGTGGTTGCAAAGTATGTACTGTAGTGAATATTTTTTTGTCTGAATTTCTCCGCGTGATACTGGGATCTGTGGTGTTTCCTCCACACTCAAATTCAAACAAACATGGTTTTACACACACACTTTATATGCGTCTGAATGCGTGTTTATGGATGCTTTTTTGAGTATCCTGCGTTTGTGTGTGTGGGCTTGTATTGCTATCTTTGTGAGGACCAATTTCAGTTTTAAATAATCATAATGAGGACATTTCTGCATTGTGACGATCAGTGAAGGATTGTTTGAAGGTTAAGACTTGGTTTTGGTTAAGGTTAGAATTAGGGTTGGGGTTGGGGTTAGGCATTTAGTTGTGATGGTTAAGGTTACATTATGGGATAGGGTATGCACTATGACAATAAGTGTCAAAGACAAACGTGTGTGTGTGTGTGTGTGTGTGTGTGTGTGTGTGAGTGATTGCTGGATGTGTAAATACTGTAAGAAACTGTTTGCTAACAAGTTCACCATATTAATCTAAAATGTGATGATATTTACAGTAATGTACAGTAGCGTATTGCTGCCACGCCAGAAAAAGAAAAACGGATCAGTATCACATTATAATGTGAAAAGTTTATTATTATAACAAGATGTTTTTCACGTTATAACAAGATGTTTTCACGTTGTTATGACATACAAACTTATTACGTTAACAAGAAACTTTTCTTGTTATAACAATATACTGTTTATCTTCTTATAACGTGATAACTCATAGCATGAAACATTTCACGTTATAACTTTGGTCTTGGGTGGAGGTGGACTCCCCGTTATATGTACAAATGTTTGGACACTACCTCCAGAGGGTTGGACTCTTCCTTCTTTACAGCCCCATGCATACTTATCACAGTATCATCCACCGTGCTCAGTAACAGCAGAATCTCGCCATGTCACTCAAGCATGAAGTGGAACTTAATCAAATCGTGTAAATGAGCCATATTCCTCAATTTATCCGTTCTCCGCACACCATTTCCTCATTCAAATATGAGTTTCTTGTTTTAACAATACAAGTTATCATGTTCACGTTATAACAAGAAGAGTTTCTTATTATAACGTAATAAGTTTGTATGTCGTAATAACTTGAAAATATTTTGTTATAATAATAAACTTTTCTCGTTATAACGTGATACTGATCCGTTTGTCTTCTATTACGCTTCTGTAATGTTGTGTTCACGTTTAAAATTTATTTATATTATTTTATTTATTAATTTATTGCATTAGGCTGATTTTCTTTTACTAGTGGAGATGAAAAACATAATAGACAGGTCTTTTTTTCACTCAGACCATCTTTATGCATTTGTGGATTCCCCACTGTTGATTTAAAGTGATACTCCACTAAAAGGTAGCTGTTAAAAAGCTTGTATTATCAAATTATGTCAGGTATGTTGTAATCCAATGAAAAAGTAAATTAAAATTTCTCAGATCACTCTTGTTTCATAATCACTTCTCTGCAATCCATACAAAGTTTCATTAAGTCCCAAACAATCATTTTTTTCTAATAAATGTTTTATGTTTTACTGCAGATGGTGTTCTGAAATACAACAATAAATTGCACACTGTGTGGTATCTTTGTGCAGGTGTTTGCACGTGACCACTAAACTGTGCATTGTGTGGATTCTGCTCAGTTTCTTGTATTATTATATATTTAATCTGAGAGGCATTGATAAAGAAAATGTCATTACTTCTTTTGATAAAACAATAAAGTTTCAGACCTTTAAGCTCACGTCTGTGGGCAGATGTTCCCACATTCTAGGCAGAGCATTGAAAACAGTGACATGTGTTGTTGTGTAAAGAGAGAAAGAGATGAGCAACAACGAAACTGAGAACGGTGAGCGTAGTTAACCATCAAATAACCAACATATTTTACATGAAACCAATTCGGGTCAGATATGACATCAAGGTAGAACTAGTGAAAATGAAGCCTCTGTCAGTTCCGCAAAGGTAACAATGTTTTCTTTTTCATAAAATAACAAGTGTATATTTTTTTATTCCTGCACATTTGATCAATTCTAACAAAAACACAGCATGTGTCCGTGTTTTATTTATTAAAAATGATTGGTTTGTAGGTGTTATTGTTTCTTGGTGTTATTACTGAAATGTATGAGTTCATGTTGTTGAAAAGGAAGCGTAAAGTTACTTGGCAGTCTATGTTTATACTCTGTGTGTGTGTGTGTGTGTGTGTGTGTGTGTGTGTGTGTGTGTGTGTGTGTGGTGAGTATAGCTATCTATTAAAACAATGACGTGTGTCTAACGGAGTATTCAGTGCGTGATGGTATTTAAAGTTTGCAATTTTGCAACTGTGGATTGGTAGGGTGTATGATTCGAATGAGTGTTTATCGTGGCATGTATGTATCATTGTGAGCAATGTGAGTGTGTGTGTATGTGTATGTGTGTGTGTGTGTGTGTGTGTGTGCTGTGGGGAGGTGTTCCTGTGGCTCTGATTGACGTCAGCATGCCTGTATGTGGCTTCTGTTGACTTCCTGTCAAAGCAGATGGACTGAGTTCTCACTTCCTCCTTCAGAACCGCAGCTCATCAGGTGCTCTGAGTTTGTGTGCTTGCGTGTGTGTGTGTGTTTGGGAAAATGTGTGAGTGTGTATCTGGTAAACCAGCTCCATAACGTGCATTATGACCTTTCTGCGTAAGGGCAAACAAGGTCGTCACTGTATTATGCGTTACGATCAACTTAATTTTTGCCACTGTCACTAAGCTTAAGTATGATTGACTGCAAGGACTCTGCAAGCAAACACTCATCTACTCCTCTTCTGTACGCAAAACATTTCTTTCATTTTCTCCATGTGCAGTTCTTGCCTGCATTTATCCTATCTACCATTTTTTGATCATAGCAGAGCAGAATCAGGCTAAAGATTGACATGAAATTAGTATTTTAGGCTTAAAAGCTCATTAAAGGGTGAAGCTTTCATTTTGTTTTTCTGTTATTATCAACAAATCCCATGAAAAGACCCAAACCAACAAGAAATTTATCCTATTAACAGCCTGATATATCTTATGTCTCACTATTCTAGTCCACGAAACTTTTAAAAGTACATGAACAGAAAATGTCCTGAAAATGTTTTAATAGTTATATTTTTCTACAGGATTATTGTATATTACAGTTTGCTTTTAGTTTGTTGTTTATGGTTTTAATCTTTGTGGCTGGTATTTTTCACTATTTTCTGACATTTTATAGACCAAAGAAATGATTAATCGAGGAAATAATCTGCAGATTAATCGTTAACAAAAGTAATTGTTAGTTGTAGCCCCAATTTAAATGTATTTATTGTAGGGCTGTCCCAAATACTATTTTTGGAGCTTTGAAGCTTCGGTTAGAATTACCCACGAATATTCGAAGCTTCGACACGGGGGGGAACGACAGGGGGGGGCGGTTAAGTTGTGGCTCATTACGAAGGTTATGTCACCACTGTTCTTACAGTGGCAAGTTTACATAAATTATTTAACTACAGCACCATAAATTTTTTTAGCTTTTAGCTTTTTTTAGCTGTTCCAAAAAATGAGGATGTTTTGCTGCCTTTTCATCTTTACTAGTCAACGTTAGCTCACTGTAGACTGGAGAAAAAATGATTTAATTCACTCAAAGGCTGCCTACCAGCAGCTACGGGCAAGTTTCAAGGTGGAATATTTTCTTGCATGTTACTCATTGCACCTTAAATGTCAATATGTCAACTTTGACCATTCCATTTGTTTTTATTGGCTCTCTTGTATGACATAGGCTTTAGTGATGATTGGATCTTCAAGTGCTTAAAAAATGTACAGTATATGAATTTCAACCAGATTATGCGAACTGCGAATATTCTATTTCCTCACTTGGAGAAAAAAAGTACTGCGTACCGGTGAGTACCGGCCCACTTTGAGCACTGGAGTCTAATGAGAGATGAGGACAAATATCGGACTTATATCATGAGCTATTTGGGATTTTTGGGGTAAGGCATATATAAAAGATTAAGTTACACCAGTGTTGTCCTTTAAAACACGCTGGTACCATTTTGTATTGGTCTGTATTCATAACCTTAACATATTAATTCTAATCCAAAAGTTCTCTTAAATGTATTTACTTACAAACTTTATAAAATGATGCAGGATTTGACTGGTAAATGCTTCGTATCAAATTCTTGTAGTTTGGTTGTGTGCAGTCAGCACCTGCCCACCACAGAATATCCCCTCATGCGGCCCCACTGTTTTCCCATGATCTCAGGCCACATCCTCACTGCCCTCTACCTCCTATTCACATAAACACACACATCCACAGCCATACCTGCCTCTGTCTCCCCCTCTCCCACCTTCCCTCTCTCTCTTATTCATTTTCATCCCCATGAGTCTTTATTTTTCCCTCTTTATTCATCTGTTTGTCTCTCTCCCTCTCTCTCTTTATCATCATCGGAGGAGGGGGAGGGCAGGAAGTGTGAGGCAGGAAGAGAAGATCAGATTGTTCCTGTTTTGCTGTCTCTAAACTGTTGTTACTTGACGGAAGCCAAGAGGAACTGTGTGTAGATGAGGTGTGTGTGTGTGTGTGTATGCATGCATGTCTGTGTCAGCCCACAAGAGAAAAATAGGATGCAGAGAGACAAAGGCTCATTGTCTGTGCCCACACACTGCACAAACATGCACATGCTGACACAATGATATGATACGTAAATACCTACCGTACGGCACAATCACTCTGCATTACACACAGCTCAACTTGTTTCAACCTCTCTCAGACGACGCAATTAATTCCTTTAATTCTGTACACAGGCAGATAAATAATATAAAGCCAAAACTGCATATTTTGAATGCCATTCATGAAACAGATCGAATCAAGAAGTCATGAGACACAACACAGGTGCACCGCAGTGAAATGGATGCTCTGCTCACAGCAACTCTAAAGGCACAAAAGAAATCTCTCAATCATCTGGCCTTAATTTACCATTTTATATAATAATATGATATATAAGATGTTAGATGTATATACACAAATGTTTATATATACATAATATTTATTAATTAATCTACCTTATGTATAATATTACATAATATTTAATAGTGATAAACTGAGGCCAGATAATTTGCAATGTGTGCTTTTGCAGCGCTGCTATCTCTCATTATTTAAATATAAATTCATGCTCAAAGCTGCTCGGATGGGGATATTTCAGTTCTCAGAGGGGCATCTTGGTAGCCTACTGGTTAAGAAGCATACCATATAAGAGCAACGTCCCTGGTTCGATTCAGCTACAGTAGGGATCTCTGTTGCATGTCAAACCCCTCTCTTTCTCACATGTTTCCTGTTAGCATCTAAGCTGTTGTTATCCAAGAAAGGCTCAAATGCCTAAAAAAAAAATTTGCTTCATAAACCAGCACAACTCTTTTTAAGTACATTGCGTTCATTTGGCAGACGCTTTTGTCTAAAGTGACTTTGATTTTCTTCCCCATACACATACATCAGGACCAGTTTGGGTTAAGTGCCTTGCTCAAGGACACTTGTTGTGATTGTTCAAATGTAGCCAGTAAGGAAATCTCACGAGAGGAGTTGCCGAGTCAGAGTTAAAGCATTTGGAGGGAGCTGTTTTTTCAGGATTTTACAGGTTAAGTACATATATTAGATGACTGCGGTTTGTCCAGTTAAGCTCATGCAAAAATCTGACAACATCATTTGGTTGAAACTAACTATTGAGCAGATTTGGGTTTAGAGAGCTATTAGCCAAAACTAAGAGTACTGTAATCTCCAAATGTAACTCTGTGAGGACATGTTGGCATGTATACCCATTCAGGACCAACATTTTAAATAAGAATTTATATTTTTACTCACAATTTAACTTTAACTGAAAGTGTTTTTGAATTGTTTAAACTTGTGTCTGTCTTGTGTTCTATTTTGTATTTATATGATGTGTTCATGTGCTTTGAGTTTTTATCTTGTGTTTTTGTGTTTCGCAGCTGCACAACCTATTGCCCTTTGGGGACAAATAAAGCAATTGATTGATTGAGGCTGAATGATCAGTTTGGCAGAAGTGGCATAGCATGGCAAGCTCCGATGTATGTCAGTGTGTGATATTCATTTTTAGTTTTCAAACCACAGTTTGTAAAGCATGTATCGCGTGAAAACAGAAATCACAAACAGGCTTTTTGTAACAATGGGGTTTAGCAACACCAGATTCCCCCAAGTAACTAGAAGATATGGCTTGGATAGGAATTTGTAATGACAACCGTCTGGGAGACGAGTATCACGTTTAGTCTGGATGGTGAATAATGGGGAAAAGTACTATCTAAACCATCCATTGATGTTGTTAAGGGTAAGCCAAAAGTTCTATAAATTAAGTACCTCCTCTAAAAATGTTTATGTTGCACTTTGTGTTTGTTTTGTTTTGACAGTATTCCATTTGCTTTTGTACTCCATATCTTGTTAACATTGAGAAATAACTTCAGAAAAATGAGTAGAGAAACTGTATCACAGCTCCTAAAGGCCACCAACTCAACAGTGCTGTGTATGTTTTAATTGAATTGAGTGTGTGTGTGTGTGTGTGTGTGTGTGTGTGTGTGTGTGTGTGTGTGTGTGTTGAGGGCATGTTATGCAACTCTATCAGTGTATCAGGTCCCTCCCATTTACTTATTCTATTCAGTGGGGAGTGGAAATATCCACAGCCGTGCATGCTGTTAATTATATGTTTGCCAGCACCTCATGTTCTAATGTTTTTACTGTCACAGCATATCAAACACACACTGTAATACACACAATAAAACACCCTGTGATGTTGTCTGGGCTATATGTTAAAACATATTCAGACTTATTTCTCATCACACAGTACCCCATGGCATACTGGGTAGGAAAAATACTATACAACACTTTGTTTTTCTCACAGGACAAAGGTGGAGATGGCAGAGATCAGATGAGGCAATTTATAATTTAAACATAATTTGTGTTGTAGGTCACTTAATTAATAGGATTAAAAGATTAAGCAGTGAGGAATTAAATAAAATGAATACATTTTAAGTAGATTTGTACATGTAGCATTCTATGTGATATCACCTGTAATAAATGACAGTTTTAAGACATATCTAGCAGTGTGCATGTTACAGACTTTATTACCATTTTGCCCTCAGATTTCTGTGTCTTTCAACACTCCAGTTATTGAGTTTAATAATGAAAACTGCAAAGGACGCTCATTGTTTTTACAGAGGCATTATCACGTCACAATCACAAACAGGTTAGTGAGGTCTGCTCGCACATGTGCTGAAAATTTCCACATAATAGAGAGCCACTGATCCAAAGCAGCTGTTTTGTGTCATGGTGTCATAACAGCGCCAGGAAATATTCCGTCCCATTTCCACGGCATTTAGCTGTGAGAACCTCACAAAGGTAAGACCTGACTTCCTGGTCAAGTCGACCTCTGTGATGAAATGCTGTCATACAGGATACATGTAAGGCAAAGGGCTCTTGAACTCTGCCGACCTTATTCACATACGCACTGTGTGTGCGCGTATGTGTTTGGCTGCTTGGTAGTGTGGAAAGGTGTCAACGAGTTGGCTTTTTAAATCCCATTGTGCATTTCTATTGTGTCAATGTTTTTGTATGAGGCGAGCAGGCCCCCCATGACATTTTTCCAAAAAGAAGCCCTACGTGTTATTTCAAAGCTGGGAGCTGGTGTTTGGTCAACACTAAACAATAAGTATGAGTTAACTGTATAGGTGAAAGGTATTTGGACAATGTGGAACTGTTATGCAATAGGGTAAAAAAACACTGCACATACACTTGCTGTATATGGTATGGTACACACAAAGGCACAAGGCTTATGGGATGGACAGCACGGTCTTATGAACGACTCTGTCTTTGTCCTAATCAGACCAGGAAATTCTTTCAGAACTAACTGGGTCTTAGGTAAAAGCTTGTTATAAAAACACAACAGTGGATAAAGATAGTGCTGAATTTAGTAATCAATGCTTTGGAAGTTCTTTGTGTGTACAAGAGGAGTATCACTGATTTAAAGTTTCAGTTGGTGTATGATGTGCATCTGACTGGTTTTTAGCCATGCTAGCAGCATGGCTCTATGGATTGCAGTGTCGGTCTGTCTGTCTGTTGGTCGGTCGGTCAGTCTGTCCACAAATTTGGTCCAGACTGAAATATCTCAACAACTGTTGGATGGTTTTCCATGAAAATTTACCACCTGCTCCATGGATTGGCACGACATTTGGTACAGACATTTATGGTTCCCAGAAGATGAATCCCAAGGACTTTGGGGACCCCCTGACCTTTCCTCTAGCGGCACCACGAGGTTGACTTTTGTGGTTTTGAGTGAAATATCTCAACAACTATTTGGTTGATTTGGTTCAGACTAATCGTGACTTCATGTTCTCCAGGATGAATCGTAAAAATTTTGGTCATCCCTTCACTTTTCATCTCGTGCCATCATCAGTTCAGATTTCTAATTTGCCCAATACTTTGGTTGATATACCTGAAATACCTGCAAAACTAATGACATTCCCACATTCACTGGACTTTGTGTTTGGTTCTAATTAGCAAAAGCTAGCATGCAAACAAACTAAACTAAGAAGTTGAGCACATTACACCTGCTAAACTGCTAGCATTGTCACTGTGAGCATGTTAGCATGCTGGTGTTCAGCTCAAAAAACCACTGTGCCCAAGACCAGCTTAACAGAGCTGCTAGCATGGCTATAGACTCTTAGTCTTGTTACAACACATTTTAAAAGTTCCATGGATATGTCCTCATGAGACCTCATCTGAGAGTTTGCTGTAGTCAACCAGGGAAGGGTTAATTATTATTATTATTATTATTATTATATTGGTTGGTATTCAGATTAGGCATCTTTTATCCAGGAGGATCCTCAACTAATCTTGTGAGCTCTGGTCTTAGTGATCAGTAAAAAAACAGATCAGAAAATAAAACATAAACGGCTTAATTTTTCCTGAGCTGCAAACCCGAACTGATGAATCTTAAAACAACCGTGACTCTCAACTTTTAAGGTATGAGAAGGTGTCATCCTCTGTTGCCCATTCTCAGTTGCATAACATCGGCTAAAAAAATCCACAATTTCTGTTTATTGTTCTGGGCTGCAGTTAAGGACAAGAAAAATAATCTTTTCTGCATAATTTCATGAAGTCACAGAAACGCATATAAGATTTGTTTCATCTAAGCTTCTCTCCGTGCCAGCAGGGTTTCGCAGAGCAGAGCAAAGGGCAAGGAATGAAGAGTACATCATCAATCTCTTTATGAATGTTATTTAATACAGGCCTTAGACAACCCTGCACTCCCTGCACCATACAGTGGCCCAGTGCGTGCAGGAATGCACTGTGGAGGTCACAGAGAGGAGGACAGGGGAGACAGAACAGGAGGAGGGATGAAAGGAGGACATGAGGAGTGATGAGGTGAGAGGGCAGGAGAGATAAGGGCTGTCTTGAGAAGGGAGGAAGAATAAGGTGGCAGAGAAGATATGATGCAGGGAAAACAGGAAAGAGAGCTGGAGATGAGGAACTGGTGGATCCAAAACAAAAAGCAAACGGAGAAACAAAACAAATTCCCTCTGTGATTCAGAACTTCTCACAGTTGACCTGTCATTAGTGTTTACCATGTGGCTCATTGATGTGTTAAAGGGATAAATTAAACAGGGCTGCAACAGTGTTGAGTTATCTGCCAAGAGGTCCAACCACGTCTTGAAGATTGTTACCCATCTGGATGGCCAACCAAATTAAACGCCAGATACATTACATGCTAATTAAAACACTTTATTTATTACAGGTAATGCAAGTTTTAGCCATAAACCTGCCCTGTGTTTCTTCTAAAACATTTGAACTTTTTGGCCAACACCACACAAGCAGAATGTACAGTAACAGAGAAAATCTTGACCTTTTATAGTGTGTTTGTTTTGTCCTACTGAAGGTGCGTATTTGCCAGCAGCAAGGCTGACTTAAATTGGAAGAATTGTACAGAGAATTTGGTGTGAGAAGTGTGAATTTTGGGGAAACACCATTGATATGTGTAGGCTAATTACATAGAGATTATTGTGAAAAAATCCACAGTAAAGCTCTCTGTTTATTGTACAAATATCATTTACAAATACATAAAAACATATCATTTTAAAACATCAAATACTGTTAGGTAGGCCTATCTGAATTTTTGCGCAGAAAGGGCAGCTCAGGTCACAAATAATTAAACATGGCAAACATGTACAAAATACTCAAATATTATATTTTTGTAACAGAAAACAAAATAATTTCAACTTGAATATGAGAAGAGATGGGCAGTTAGGATAGTGGCCCACATGTCAAGCCAGGAGTGCAAACCTCCAGACAGTCAAGACGCACTGTAGCCTTTCTGTATGTCTGACATGATAACAGTTTGGTTGTGCTCTACAGATGTATTTGTCAGTTTGTATTGTTCGTGTTTAATGATGTAACAATGTTTATGCTGCTCTTTTGGCCAGGTCACTCTTGAAAAAGAGATTTTAATCTCAATGAGACTTTTACCTGGTTAAATAAAGGATATATACTGTATATATTTCTGGAAAGCACAGAAAATATGTATTTTTGTATGAAAGCAACTACATAAAACAACTGAAGACATTAACCAATGAGTGATTGTTATACAGAGAGTTTTGGGTTTCAGTTTGTCTTTAAACAGTCTTCCTTGAGGGACTGCGTGCCGTCAGTCAGTGTGTTTTGTTGTTGGTAAAAACATACATGACGCCTCATGTGGTGATCATGTGTTGATCATGACTGTATGCTGCAGGTTATATGGGCATCGCTTCAGAGACTGCATTATATTGCTATTTGAAGCGCTACTGCTTTTCTATGTGCTATTCTATGTTACTCCACATACTCTACAAACACACACACAAACACACACATACACACACAAACACAGAAACTATGTGAATGCAGGCATTTATTTACCAGGATCTCATAATAGGTTGTCATGTGACACACCCAGCTAGCAATAACTCCTCCACAGCGGTGCACCTGTCTGGGGCTTCTCACTGATGCAGCCCGCCAACTCTAAATAGAGACGAATATCTGCCAGGGTGACCAGTGTGTTCATCTCACTAACACAAGTGTGTATGCACATGCACATGCACATAGGGGTTAAAGTGTTTTTGTTAGTCAAGATCTGAGTGATTGCTGTTCAAGAGCAATGCATGTTGAAAACTGATCTTGGGTCAGCACTGCATAATGCTTCAACCTACTGCTTACTTAATATTTTTTTTCCAAGAGAAAATATCTGACATTATTAGCTGTTAGACGTATTTATTTAGCATGTAATGTACAATAAATGACATTGCATTGCTGGAATGTGGCTGTAACACCCATCAGTCAAAAGTACAGAGATGGGAAAAGTTGCTGTGGAAGTCGGAAGGATATTTGGCGTTCATGGAGCTGCCACTTGGAGGCTGTTTACCAAATATATTCGTTAGGACAAGATTGATAGGAATTTACGAATGCTTTCATTTGGACTCTGGAATCACGCGTCAGAAACAACATCTACATTCCCTTTGGGGCCACAAACCGTCTTTGGTTGGTGAGGTAATGCTGGACCACTGCCAGCCTCATGGTCTTGATATGGCATTAGGTCAATAAGGGATATTATGGCAGGGCTAGCATGTCTAAATGTCACAGATACAGTATCTGCCAACCTATCATTCTGTCTCTTGCCTCACACTCTGCTGTGCACGTCCACAAAATGCCAACATGAACAGTTGCCATGGCAGCAACTCCCTCCTTTTCCCACAACCCTTACTCTATTCTGGTCAAAGCAATGCTCTACCACCATAACCCCCCCGCCTCTCTCTCCCTCTTTCTTTCCTCTTTTCTCTGCTTTCTCCAGGTGTCCAAGTATTGAGAAACATATTCTTGGCCCTGTTTCACTCTGTGCTGCGGCTAATAGGTCTCAGTATTTCTGTCCCTGGGTGTCTTGTGTTACCTGCCCTCTTCACTACTTCCCGCTCCTGGTTACTTTAACGGCCTTAGTGGGGCTCCCAGAGCAGTCTGGCTACTGTGCAGACCCCCAAATATTACGTTATACAAGAGTATTACAACCTCATCCTGCGTCATGTATGAAGGTTTGAGGCCAGATTTTAGGCCTAAATTTGATTCAATTCCATTGAGTAAAGGAGGTTTTAAACATTTGTAAACCCCACAAAAAAAATGCCAGGGAGAGTGTCCTGTCACTGGGCAGGGTAAGGAGGTGAAACCCTAGAGAAAGAACTTACATGATGGTGAGAGGGTTTGGGTTTCTCTGATGGGAACTGTTTAGACAGCTGACAGGAAAGGCTGTGATATCTGTAGAATAATTTTCCCCTCCGATTTACTGCAACAGCTCTTTGCAGCATAAACAAGCAGAAGTGTGTACGTGTGCCAGGCAGTATGTTTTGTTTGTCCTTGCCTGACTGGCTGTGTGGAAGGTCCTCGTGCTAGAGCCCTATACGCAGGCAGCATATGTATTTGATTGTGTGTGTGTTGTTATCAGATAGAACGAGATAAAGAGAAACCCAAGAGTGGTTCACTTTTTCTTACGTGGCATCTCAGTGGTTTTTGTTACGAAATAGCTCCTATCTTTACCCAGCATCAATAGTAGTGTGTGTGTCACAGCCTGTGGGCCTTTGGCAAGATCTTGTGAGCTGCGCTACATAAGTGACAGGCACATTTGTTTATTGGAAACTAAGATGGCTGGATACTGGCACTTTTTATACCTGTTCCTGGCAGAAGTGGCACATCTCTGGCAGTATGCAGGTAGCGGCTGCTCACTGACAATAGCTGAATGAATGATAGCAACAGCCTGTGAAGTTCAGCCCGGCTTATGTAAAGCAAGGGTCATATTCAGTTTACAGCTGCTGCTATTCATTCACTAATGAAAGAGCATCTTTTTCCAATTATTTCACACAGAGGTTGGAATCAAATTATTTTGGGCACGCTCTGTTTTACTACTCCAGCTCAATTCAATCTTGTGTGGATGATTTTTTTTTTTAACCAATTTAAGGGACTGCACAAAAATTACCAGGGTGGGGCGGGGGGCTGAATCATATATTTCATTTTAGAAAAAAGCAAAGCCCTCCTCAGTGTTATCACTATTTTCTTTGAACCCTACCGTTAAAAATAACATGATAGTACTGAGTTGGTACAACTTGTTTCATCATTAATAACTACAAGAGGGAAAGCATAAAGAATTTAAGATGGTGTTCGCTAATTTAAACCTCAAAAGTGAAATGGAATATTACTTTATACAAAAGCACCAAAAAGAAATGACTAAAAAAATAACTAACTAACTAACTAAAAAATTTAGGGCTCCCTTCTGCCAAAAGAAGAATTATTATAGTCTCCCCTTATTAATTGGCAGTAGTAACACCAATAATCCAACAAGTTAATGTGATTTATGTGAGTAGAGCAGGACAATGGCAGGTTTATATGAGATGCTCTTCACCCTAAACCTCCGTCAGACTAGTGCTGACACTCCAGGGTTTCCCTGTTTTGACTGAGAGGCAGGATGAGGACTTCTTCTACCAGAGGACAGATTTGTGTCCATGAAATGCGTCAAACTTGGCTTGGCAGGTGCATTCTGGATGCACGTGCGTGTGTGTGCAGATGTGTACAGATGGCATAACTTGTGAATGCATGTAAAACGAGGGTGTGAGTGTTATCTGAATGTGTATGGATCAAGTGTGTGTGTTCGTCACACAGACACCTTTCTGTCCGTGGAAGGAAGTCCACACTGAGCAGAATTGTGACACTAATGAGGAAACAGGCCACTGGGACAACAGCGACTTCCTCACACACACACACACACACACACACACACGTTTGTCTTTGACACTT